>MU727111.1:16463-64220 GCA_026770625.1 Nicotiana glauca | reverse complement strand
GACCAATGCCCCAGCAGCTTTTATGGATTTGATGCACAGTGTGTTCACACCTTGAAGGAGCAAACATTATATGCAAAGTTCTCAAAATGTGTGTTTTGGCTGAGTTCTGTGGCATTCTTAGGCCACGTGATTTCGAGTGAGGGTATTCGAGTGGATCTGAGGAAGATAGAGGCGGTACAGAGTTGGCCCAGGCCGTCCTCTGCTACAGAGATTCGTAGTTTCCTTGGGTTGGCGGGCTACTACCGTCGCTTCGTGGAGGGATTTTCATCGATTGTGGCCCCTATGACTAGATTGACCCAGAAGGGAGCCCCATTTTAGTGGATAGAGGAGTGTGAGGCGAGCTTTCAGAAGCTCATGACGGCTTTGACCACAGCCCCAATTTTGATGTTGCCTATCGGTTCGGGGTCTTATACTGTCTATTGTGATGCCTCGAGAGTTGGCCTTGGAGCGATGTTGATGCAGGACGGTAGGGTGATTGCCTATGCATCCAGACATTTGAAGATACATGAAAAGAATTATCCTATCTACGACCTTGAGTTAGCTGCCATTGCACATGCCTTGAAGATCTTGTGTCATTATTTGTAAGGTGTGCCTTGTGAGATCTATACTAACCATCGGAGCTTGCAGCACTTGCTCAAGCAAAAGGATCTAAATATGCGTCAGAGGAGGGGGTTAGAGTTGCTGAAGGATTATGATATCACTATCTTGTATCACCCGGGCAAGGCCAATATGGTGGCGGACGCCTTGAGTCGCCGGGCGGAGAGTTTGGGGAGTTTGGCATACGTACCAGCGTCAGAGACGCCTATGGCGATGGATGCTCAGGCATTAGCCAGCCAGTTTCTGAGATTGGATCTTTTGGAGCCTAGTCGGGTTCTAGCTTGTTTGATCGTATCAGGGGGCAATAGTATGAAGACCCTTATTTACTTGTCCTTAAGGACAAGGTTCAACGTGGAGATGCCAGCGATGTGACCATCAGATATAATGGGGTATTGAGGATGCAGGGCCGGATTTGTGTGCCCAATGTTGATGGTTTTCGAGAGTTGGTTCTAGCGGAGGCCCTTATTTTGCGGTATTCCATCAATCCGGGTGCCGCGAAGATATATCAAGACTTGAGGTAGCACTATTGGTGGAGGCGGATGAAGAAAGATATAGTTGATAATGTGTCTAGATGCGTCAACTGCCAGCAGTGAAGTATGAGCACCAGCGCCCGGGTGGGTTGCTTCAGCAGATAGAGATTCTGAAGTGGAAAAGGGAGCGCATCACCATGGATTTTTTATCTGGACACCCACAGACCTTGAAGAAGTTTGATCCCATTTGGGTCATTGTGGATCGGCTGACCAAGTTTGCTCATTTCATTCCTATGTGTACCACTTACTCATCGGAGCAGTTGGTGGAGATTTATATCTGGGAGATCGTCCGTCTGCATGGTATTCTAGTTTCTATCATTTTGGACAGAGATACTCAGTTTACATCACAGTTCTGGAGAACCGTGCAGCAGGAGTTAGGCACTCGGGTGGAGTTAAGCAAAATATTTCACCCCCAGATGGACAGACAGTCCGAGCGCACTATTTAGATTCTTGAGGATATGCTCTGTGTGTGTGTGATTGAATTTGGAGGGTCTTGGGAACATTTCTTGTCGTTGGTGGAGTTTGCTTACAACAACAGTTATCATTCCAGCATTCATATGGCGCCGTATGAGGCTTTATATGGTAGAAGGTGTAGATCTCCGGTGTGGTTGGTTTGAACCGGATGAGGCCAGGTTATTGGGCACAGGGTTGGTTCGGGATGCATTGGAGAAGGTTAAGATGATTCAGGATAGATTCAGTACAGCCCAGTCCAGACAGAAGAGTTACGCAGACAGGAAGGTTCGTGATGTTTCATATATGGTTGGTGAGCGGGTTCTGCTTCGGGTTTCTCCTATGAAAGGCATCATGAGGTTTGGGAAGAAAGGAAAGTTGAGTTTGAGGTTTATTGTAACTTTTGAGATCTTGAGGCGAGTTGGGGAGGTTGCCTATGAGCTTACGTTACCTCCTAGTTTGGCGGGAGTCCATCCGGTATTTCATGTTTCGATGCTCCGGAGGTATAACGGTGATTCGTCGCACGTGTTGGATTTCGGTTCAGTCCAGTTGGACAAGGATCTATCCTATATTGAGGAACCTGTGGCTATATTGGACAGGCAGATCAGAAAGTTGAGGTCAAAGAACATAGCTTCAGTGAAGGTTCAGTGGCGGGGTCAGCCGGTCGAGGAGGCGACCTGGGAGATCGAGTAGGATATGCGCAGCAGTTTCCCCTCATCTTTTCACTACTTTAGGTATGTTCCCTATGCTTGTTCGAGGACGAACGAATGTTTAAGTGTAGGAGGATGTGACGACCCGGCCGGTCGTCTTAAGAATTAATGCCCCAATCCCCTATTAACTGCTTCCCCTAAGTACATTTCTGCTATTTTGGTTGCCGGAACGTTCGGTGTCGGGTTTCGGAGAGTTTTGGGACATTTAGTCCCTAAATGAGAGCTTAAGTGTTGAAAAATGATATGTAGTCAAAACAGTGTGAAGATGACCTCGGAATGGATATCTGATAGTTCCGTTAGCTTCGTTAGGTGCTTTCAGGGTTGAGACCGTGTTCAGAATGCATTTTGGAAGTCCGTAGCTCATTTAGGCTTGAAATGCCGAAGTTTGAATTTTTGAAGTTTCTGGTCCGATAGTGCGCTTTTTATCCGAGGGTCGGATTGGAATTCCGGAAGTTGCAGTAGCTCCGTCATGTCATTTGGGATGTGTGAGAAAACTTTTAGGTCATTCGGACGTGTTCTGTTTAGGTTTTTTATCGAAAGCGTATTTTGATGAAATTTGTAGTTCTTAGGCTCAAATCCTTGTTTAATTCGAGTTTCCGCCGTTGTTTTATGTTGTTTAAGGATTGTTACAAGTTTGAATGGTGTTATGGGATATGTCTATAGGTTTGCTTGAGGTCCTGGGGGCCTCGGGTGTGTTTCGAATGCTCAACGGAGCATTTTGGAGTTGTAAATATTGCAGAAAATCCTTTAGCAGTTGCAGGTCCCAGATCCTTCTTCTCGTTCGCGTACCTCTCATCGCGTTCGCGTAGCTTTGACTCACTTCTTATTCATGTTCGCGGCCTCTCTCACGCTTTCGCGTAGTGTAATCCTGGAGGGGGGCCAGTTTCCCTTATACTCGTTCGCATACACTCCATGTGTTCGCACAGCCTCGCCTTTTTCCCTATCACGTTCGTGGACGCTGCTTCGCGTTCGCATAGAGCAGCTCCTGGACCTTACATTTTTCCTTCATCGCATTCACACACAGGTGTCGCATTAGCGTAGCTTCACGACCCCAGGCCGTCGGGTTCGATCGCGGTCGCGAAGGGTAACTTTGGTACCTTGAAATTGTCTTGTTCGCGGACGCGAGCTCACCTCCGCGTTCACGATGCATTAAAGTGCTGGACAGTATTTAACATTTCAAAAATGAGGGTTAGCCATTTTTATCAAAATACAGATTGGGTAACGATTCTCTACTCCCCTATGCTTAAAACCCACTAATCTAATCACGATTTCATCTTTATATTTCGGAGTTTTGAATGAAAAATTGGGGAAAACTTAGTAGACCAAACTATTGAGTTTTAAGTGGGGGTTTGACCTCCGATTTGGGAGATTTTTATATGGTTATTCGTGAACATACGAGGGTTCTTAAAATGTAAAAATTATCCGATTCCCAGACGTTGGCATGAGGGGCTTTTTGGTCATTTTACATAATTTCGTGTCTTGTCTTTGAATTTAATAGTACAATCAATTGCTTGAGTTGTTATTTATGATATATAATTGAATTGAATAGACTTCGGCGATTTGGAGTCAGATACACGTGGCAAAAGTGTGATTTCGAGTTGATTTTGGAGCCAGTTCGAGCTAAGTGGCTTGTCTAACCTTGCGTGGGGGATCTTTCCCCCTAGGAATTGTTATTTTGTATTTGAGTGCCTTGTACGTGAGGTGACGAGCACGTACTTGAGCCAATTGTTGAAAATCCGATTTTTACTTAAGATATTGAGATTGAGTTTCCTTCATATTTGCCTTATTTTACTTGCAATTATAACCTGTGTTAGATTGGAAAAGCACGTTTAGTTGATTCAACTTGCCTAATTGTTTAAGTTGCCTTAATTGTACTACGTGAAGCATGCTAGACTATCACTACCTAATGTTTGTCTTTTGTACTTCATTTCTGAATATCTTCTGGTTGTAGTTGCACATTTACATAGGGACTTACGGATGTGGGATTCTGGTAGCTCCCCTCTTGTTTGTTTACTTTTGGACTGCGGGTTAGATTCCCGATATATCCCCATGCATATTTACTTTGGGACTGCGGGTTCAATTCCCGATAGATCCCCCTGCACATTTACTTTGGGACTGCGGGTTAGATTCCCGATAGATCCCCCCCCCCCCACATTAATAGATAGACTACGGGACGGTATCCCGGGAGATCCTTTGGATTTACACATATGATGTACTACGAGACGGTATCCTGGGAGATCCACTGGACAGTTGAGAAAAGGGACTACAGGACTGTATCCTGGGAAATCCTCATTGTTATCATTGATATTGAGTTGTACAAATTCCGTGTTTATTTTGTTCCTTGTGTAATTGTTATTGCCTTATTTAACCTGTTTATTCTCACCGTTGTACTCATTATTAATGTCAGTTTTCACATTGTTAATTCATATTATGTTGTTTGACCTCAATATGGCCCTGACCTTCCTCGTCACTACCCAACCGAGGTTAGGCTTGGCACTTACTGAGTACCACTGTGGTGTACTCATGCCCCTTCTGCGCACGTTTTTCATGTGCAAATCAAGGTACCTCCACCCATGCGTACTCTCCTCGAGGCGGAGTGATCTGACGGAGACTTCGAGGTATGTCTGTCGCGTCCGCAGACCAGGAGTCTCTATTCTTTTCTAGCTTTAGTAGTTAATCTATCCTTTTCTTTCAGTTGTTTAGACATTTTGGAGTTAGAGCAATATGTTTCATTTCTATTAGCCTGTAGTTCCCGTGAGTTTTCGGGTTTTGGGATGAGATTGTAGACTTCCACGTTTTATTTTTGAGTTTTATATGCCAAGTGGAACTTATATACCATTTTCTTCTAATTTTGCTTAATTTAATTAAATATTTTCGCAAGTTATATTATTTTTTTGCATTGTTAGGCTTACCTAGTTTGTCATCACGACATGTTCATGGAGGATGAACTGGGGTCGTGACAATTACTGGGTACAGTAGATAATATGCCTATATGTATTTATTTCATTCAATACGTTCTGCTACTGTATGTTAGATAACTTGCCTATAGGATTTAATTGGTTCAACATATTTTGATTCATATTTTTTAGATATCATGCCTATAGGATCAAAACAAGTAATTCTGAACATTCTTCATGTCTCAAACCACTGCACCTAGATACCATGTCTATAGGAAATACAATAATCAAATTCAAACTCATTCGCTTAGAAATCATGCCTATAGGCTTAATCAATTTTTATAAGCACCTAGCGAATATGCATATCCTTAGGAGGTAATAAACAAGCAATTACCAAAGGTATAACTCACACTCATATGGATAATAGATGTTTCTGTCAAATGCTAAAACGGGAATTCTATGTGAATGCTTTGCTAACTACCACTAGAAAGCATGCCTATAGGAGCACGTAATAATTCTGAGTTTTGCGGTTATGAGTTGTCACTCAGATAACCTGCCTGTAGGTTCAAGTTCTCTAACTAAAATCAATTAGGAATTACAGGATCACCTAGAAATTACTATCAGCTTGTTTACATTATAGAATTTCCTAAGGTTACTTTGCATAACTGCCAGCACGTTTTAAATCTAGATTTACGTAGAAATCATGCCTATAGGATTCAATATACTTAACTTATCTAATATCCATCATTATCTGTACCAATCTGACATACGTGCATTTTAGTGCTTAATTTGTGGAAGTTAACTTGAGCCCTTACTTACTTATAAGTGAAAGACCAATGTGTTTTGTATGTCTCTTAGTTTTACAATTTTGAGCAACCTAAGTTGAGTGTAGGACTATCCAAAATAGAGGTTCCAACACCTCAAGGACCATAGGTATGGGACGGGTAGTGCACGCATAGGGTACGAGTTAGAACTGATTAGAGCACTTTAAGTAAGAACTCAAAGATAGTAATAGGGCAGCAGGAGATGATAGTTTGTGCCCGCTAAATAATATGAGTAACACCCTATCTTGAGGGATTTATGAAGTATTATTTATGTCGCACGGGCTGATCCTTTAGGCTATTAAATAATCTTTCGCTTCTTATTAGACTAATTCATAGTTTAAGTTCAGTTGGGACCCACCGTTATGGATCTCGAGGGGTGCCTAACACCTTCTTCTCGAGGTAATTTTGAGCCCTTACCCGATCTCTAGTGATGTAAACTGGTACAACATGAGTTATCTACTCTAGGTGCCCTAACGCACCTTAATCTGTTAGGTGGCGACTCTTTCAATCCAATTCCCTACCCTCTTATAAAGGAGTTTTCAAATATGGCAACACCTGATTTTGCGAGAAAAAGAGGGCTCGACGGCATGGTGACTCTTCTGGGGATATCTTTAGGCTCTTACCATAACGAACTTGTTTGTGAATTAGTCTTTAAGCATGTCTTTATTATTCCGTTAATACTTTCACACCCCTTCCCCTTCCCTCTCTATGTGAATTTATTTTCCTATCTTTATTCTTTTTTTTTAATCACTTTTACTATGAAAACTCACTTGTCTCCTTGCTTTTCTTTCTTAAATGTCTTTACAATTATTAAATGTCGTATTTTATCATTATTCATCATGTAAATACTTGGAAACTTATTTTCGTTTGCATAACTTCATGCTCAACATAATATTCCACTCGTGCATACTAATACTATAGCAGCGCTTAATGAGTGTCCGCGATCTTCCAAAAATCACCCTTTAAATTTGGAAAGACTTATTTGCGGTAAAACTAGTCGATCAGCGGTGCAGTCGATGGTTCCGTGTCTTTCCCTCTCAAGTTTTCCACTTTAGGGTTCCAATCTAAGACTTCTATAGAAACCTTACTCTGATAATAACGGTACATGCATCATGATCAAACTTATCATGGGTTAATATGTTGTCCGTGTAATAGCCCTCTAAAAAAGCCTTATCCAAAGTCCATCGGGATTTCCATAATCCCAATGGGCACAACCACGATATGTGCATTATTTGGAGAGATAAATGTTGACATACTAATTGTTAATGTGTAAGTATTCGAATCCAAAGGGGAAAAGGTCTAACTCTATTTATTTTTGCAGAAAATGAGGCACAAAGTTCCCAGGTTTGGCATGGTCCGTAGTATACCACCATTGTTGTTAGACTGGTGGGAAAACCTTTTGCCAAGAGAAAAAAAATCACGTGAAAAGGGTTCTTGTAAATTTACCTTCCTTATGGACATTCAACTAAACAACATAGTGATCGAGGCTGCTATTATGTTCTGGGATGGAGAAAGAGCTGTATTCCGTTTTGTGATATAGACATGACTCCTCTTTTGGAGAAAATAAAAGGATTCACTGGATTTCCATAGGATAGTCCCGATTCACTAGTACCGGAAAACCGCACTACTAGGGGGTTTCTAAAAATGGAGGGTCTGAGAAAGAATGATCACTTGGAGTTCCTGAAGAAGTCCTTCAAACTCTTCGATTTCCTCTATGAACGATATGGACACTGCAAATCTTACCGTATCTTTCATGATGAATTCTCCATCACTTCCCTGGGTTGGACTCATCATAGGGTTTTTTTATTCATCATTTGCTTTCTAGATATGATAGTGTTTCCAAGCCAAGGAGACAGAATTCACGCCAGGTTGGCCATGGTAACCAAAGCTTTAATGGAGGTAATTGAGGGACAAACCTATACTATTGTTCCGATGTTTGTAGAAGACATATACTGGGCTCTAGATCGTTGTAAGAAAGGGTTCAAACTTTTTGAGGGTTGTAACTTGCTATTGCAGATTTGGTTGTTAGAACATCTTCAGAGGGGTCGATACCGCTAAGAGTTTCCACGGAGACCATGGAACGATCACATAGCTTTCCACCATCCTAAAAGAATGACCTTTATCCCAGACAGATTTGCAGAGCTAGAGAATGCTACAGAATGGGCATAGTTTTTCAGCAATTTGACCAAGGACCAGGTTCATTGGATGTTCGAGTAGTTCCCTACTAATGAATTCATCATCAAATCCAGGTATGTTCTGCATTTGGTGTTGATTGGGTTAAGGGGAATACATCCCTATGTTCATATCAAGGTCATGAGACAAGCCGATCGAAAACAAGTCATACCACGAGTCTCCAAAATAAGTCATTACATAGCAGATTTTCATAATGATGCCATTCCATACAAATGTGAGGCCTAGAACCTGTGGCATTTGAAGATTATCATGGAAAAGGACACCATCGAGCTATATAGATATCACGCCAGTCATGTGTACTTCTACCCACCATGGTTAGAAGATAACATAGAAGGAATAGTCGAGCCAGGGATTGGTCAAGGAAACAAAGTCATAGATGAGGTTGTTGAAGCACAAGTAAAGTATGAGAGGTGGCGCAAGAGAGTCCTTGAGTCCGAAGACAACCATTTGGAACAACACAAGTTAGACATAGAGTCAATTAATGAGTGGAATGAAATGGCTACAAGGTCGATCGAAAGGTTGGAATATTTGGAGCAGGGTCTAATGGAATTGGAAGGGAAGATGAGGAAAAGGGTTGTAGACTGTCAGAATGAAGAGGGCAACGAGGGAGGACACCTAGCGAGGGAATACCTGCTACTGGACATGCACGACCTAGAGAATTTAATTGATTAAGCTAAGAAGGTCAAATATGGGGAAGGTCCCTCTGGGACCAAGTAGATTAGGTTTGTCTGTTTTGAGTCATTTTGGAATTCGAATATAATAAGGAAAATGCCATTAGTAACTCATTTATTTATCGTCTTTTTTAGGTTCGTCTTATTTATTACATTAATTAAATGAAGCATTTATCAGTATTTAATCTCTCCAAATCTACTTGTCACTAGGCTTACCCCAGGCACAATGAGGTTACCCAATTAGGACAAAAGTTTACATTCCCGCAACGCGTGTTTAAATATTGCAAATGCTTTTTAGAATTCTTACTCATTTGTGTGCCTTTTTGCATTTTTTTTCTTTATTTCGATTATTCACATCCCCTAAGGTTAGTTCACACATACTTGCATCGTCAGCATATCACACCAAATCTAGAGGCCCTCCTTCTCATCCTCCTCCTCCAAGTAATTCGAAAGGCAAGGGAAAAGCTAAGATGGGTGATATGAGTGGTATCCGAAAAGAAATTGTTGCGCACGTGGAAAATGTTGAAACTTTAGATGGTCGGAGTACTCCGCCCCAAAATGATTTGGTCCTACGGTTGGAACAGAAAATACTGGAATTGCAAGAGGAACTTGAGCAGGTCTACAACTTGGCAAACCTCTCCCTCACCCTAAACGTCCCAAAACTTAACCAGCAAAATACCCAAAAACCAGCACCTCCTCAAAACACACCAAACCAACATCCAGAAAACCCTCACGCACCCCATCAATACGCAACACCTCCCCAAAATCCTAATCCTCCACCAATACCCACTCCTCCTTCATACCAATATTTTCTTACTCAATACCCACAAACTTCTTATCATACTCCTCAGAATACCCTACAACCTATCACTGATCCGAAAAATTCAACTAATGATCACCACTACACTCTAACCCCCGGCACCCACCAAAATAATCCCATATACGTGGAAACCTTACCCCAATCTACTCAGCCAATCTGCTGAGAAGGACCTGCACATTAAGAATATGGCATAGGAGCTAAAAAGGCTCACAAGCCGAGTCTAGAGTATTGAAGAAAGCAAAGTAATTAAGGTTCAGCATTATGAGGATCTATGCATTGAGCTAGACGTAGAACTGTCGGAAGGTTACAAACGTCCCAAGTTCGAGATGTTTGATGGAACGGGTGAACTAAAGGTACATTTTAGGACATACTGTGATAAGCTTGTAGGAGTTGGAAAAGATGAAAGAATTTGCATGAAACTATTCGTGAGGAGTCTCACTGGAGATTCCGTAGCTTGGTATATCAGTCAGAATCCCAAGAAGTGGGTTAATTGGGTAAGCATGGCATCGGACTTCATGGACCAATTCAAGTTTAATACATAGAATGCACCAGATGTCTTCTACATATAGAACCTCAAGAAGAAACCAACAGAATCATTTCATGAGTATGCTACTCTATGGAGGTCAGAAGCTGTAAAGGTCAGGCCAGGATTAGAGGAAGAGCGAATGAACAAATTCTTTGTCAGGGCCCAGGATCCATAATACTATGAAAGGTTAATGGCCATCGAAAATCATAAGTTCTCCCATATCACCAAACTCGAGGAAGGATTGAAGAAGATATCAAGAGTGGGATTATAACCTATTTTGAGGCATTGCAGGCTACGAAGAAAGCATTACAGTCATGGGGTATATCAAAGAAGAAAGAAGTAGGGGTAGTGATGGTTGTAACGACCTGACTGGTTGTTTTGAGCCCTATCATGTCGTTCAGTAGTTTGAGGCCATGAGCAACTTCATTTCAGGTGTTATGACCTGTACGCATGGTCGAAATTGAATTTTCGGGAAGTTCAGGGTTAATTTGGAAAGAGAATTCTCATTTCGGAAACTTAAAGTTGAAAGAATTAACTAGGATTGGACTTTTGAGTAAACGACCTCGGAATCGGGATCTAAAGGTTCCAGCATGTTTGTATTATGATTTGGACTTGGGCGTATGCCAGGTCCGGGTTTAGAATAACCCGGGAGCGTTTTGGCAACTAGTGTGGAAGTTAGCATTTTGGAAGAAATTTCATAAGTTTGGCTTAAAGTGCATTTCAGTGTTATCGACCGTTTGGGATTTCGAGTTTGGGATTCCGAGTTTGGGAGCAGCTCCGTATGGTGATTATGCAGTTGGGAGCGCGATCGAAAGTGAATTCGGAGGTCCGTATGTCATTTTGGAGCCATTTGGCTAAAGACAGAAATTTGAAGGTTTTTGAGAAGTTTGACTGGAAGTGAACTTTTTGATATCATGGTCGCAATCCGATTCCAAAAGTTGGAATAGGTCCGTAATGTCTAATATGACTTGTGCGCAAAATTTGAAGTCAATCGGACGTGATTTGGTAGGTTTAAACATCAAAAATAGAAGTTTGAAATTCTAAAGTTCATAAAGCTTGGATTGGAGGTCGATTCGTGGTTTTAGCATTGTTTGATATGAGTTGAGGCCTCCGTAATGTATTATGGGACTGGTTGGTATGGTTGGTTTGGGTCCCAGTGACCTCGAGCAGATTCCGAGCGGCTAAAGATCAAAATTTGGAATTTTGGATAGCTGAATGGGTCTGGTTCCGGGTATAACCGCTTCTGCGGAGGATTCACCGCAGAAGTGGCCCCGCAGAAGTGAGGAATTGAACCGCATATGTGGTATTGGGCTGCCAGTGAAGGGACCGCAGATGCGGTCATTTTTTCGAAGATATTGGACTACACCAGTGGTGGAGAATGCGCAAAAGCGAAAAAAAAGGAGGCCTGGTGGGGAACCACAGAAGCGGAATTTGGACCACACCTGCGGAACCGCAGAAGAGGTCATAGGACCACAGGTGCGAAAAGTGCTAGAGGCGAAGAGGTTTCTTTAAAAGTCAAAGTTTGGCTCATTTTTACTTCATTTTTTTCCATGGGAGCCGATTTTGGAGCAACTTTAGAGTGCCATTTTTATCACCAAGCATGAGGTAAGTGATTTCTACTAGTTTTGAGTATATTCAAGGCTTATATATGGATTTAGACTTGGAAAATTGTAGAAAACTTGAGGTTTGGGGCAAAACCTAGAAAACTAGTATTCTTGGATTTTGACCACGATTTTGGGTATGGAATTTAGAGAAAATCATATATTTGAGTTAGTGAGGCCATGGGTAATCTTTATCTTCAAAAAATTTTGGATTCCAGGCAAGTGGGCCTGAGGGCATTTTTGTCAACTTTTCGATCGGGGTTAAGAATTGTTATAAATTAGATTATAATGATTACTTTAGCATATATTAATAGGTTTACATAATTATTGGCTAGTTTTGGAGCGTTATGCATCGATTCAAGTCTTCGGAAGGGCGCGGAATACCCGTTATGGATCTTCGGAGCGAGGTAAGTCTCCTTTCTAACCTTGTAAGAGGGAATTGTCCCCATAGATGAGTTAATTGGGTATGTGCTCCTATTTGTGGGGGCTACGTATGCACGAGGTGGCGAGAGTCCGTACGTAGCTACTATTATGCTATTGTCCAGTTAGTCTAGGACCCAAAAGCATGCTATACTTGGATTAATTGTAAACTTATCGACATTTGAATTGCTTAAATCACCTCGAGTTAGTAAATGAATTTCCACAAAATATTAGAATTCATTTTCAAAAATCTTTAAAAGAGAATTGACTTTTCAATGGATAATTGTTCCTTGTTGACTACTTGATTGACCGTCTGTGTGTGTTTAATTTTGGAAAGGGCCAAACGCCTCAGCAGATTAAATAGATGCATCTATAGGCGCATCGTCGACCCTCGGCAAGTGCACAGTTTATTTTTGTTGGATCGGGCCGTGACCTCGGCATAATATGCGCATGCTTGTATAGATGCTTTGAACTTATTTAATTTGTTATTGCCTCTTCATGGTTTGAGAATATTTGGATAATAATAAAAAGGAAAAATATGGAAATTTCCTATAAAAGAAATAATTTTTTCCTTATTTCCTTCTATTGGATTAAAATCATATTTATATAAATCCACGATTTAATGTATTATTGACACCATTATTGGACCACTAGTAAGCGTTGAAGTCGACCATCTCGTCTCAACTTCTTCAATATTAGAGGGGATAATCATTGGGTACACGTTATTTTCATGCTCATACTACAATTCTGTGCATTTTTGTTACACAGGTATGTGTAACTCTAGTGTCCTACTGGGCATAGCAGTACGGATGATTCTGGAACTAGGTGAGTTGCATTATTCTAGGCAGCCCACAGCTAGTATAGTCCCTTCCAGTATATTGTATTTACCTCCTGTCCATTATATTCCGGATAGATGTTGTATCTTATTTCCTTATCAGTAGTTGCTCATGCACTTGTGACACCGGGTTCTGGGATGGTTTTAAAATATTATGTACTAATTGCTTATTATTTAATTTGAATTGAGGCAGTGATCTTTTTATTTATGAAAAATTGAAGGAAAATCTTAGTTTTCAAGATTGTTAAAACTGAGAACTTCATCAAGTAATTTGGGTTGCCTTACCTAACAGCAATGTCCGGCACCATCGCGACCCTTAGTGGATTTTGGGTCGTAAAAATATGGTATCAGAGCACTAGGTTCCCTTAGGTCTCACGAGTCATGGGAAAGTCTAGTAGAGTCTCGCGGATCGATATGAAGACGTTTGTACTTATCATCGGGAGGCTGCATGTCACGACCCCAATCCCGGTCGTGATGGCGCCCAACACAATTGCTAGGCAAGCCCGACCATATAACGCTCACAACTCAACCACACAATCCCATTTCCAATTTATCGCATTAAATTATCAAATAATATAGTTCTAGCCAGTGATAATAGACAGAAATAGTGCGGAAATCATAACAACTGCCAATAAAACTCCCTAAGACCTAGGGCCATGAGTCTAGAGCCTCTAAGATAACAAAATAATAAATCCTCAGTAAAACTGATGTTCAAAAATGCGTAAATAACAAAGGGATAGGGGAGGAGACGGGTCCTGCGAACGTCAGGCAGCTACTCGACAACTCTTGAGAAACTCTGAAGTAGCAAATAGCTCAACTATGCTCCCGAGACACCTGAATCTGCACACATGGTGCAGGGAGTAAAGTGAGTACTTCCAACTCAGTGGTAATAGACATATATAATGATTAAAAGTTTGAAATCCTGAAAATACCACATTGTAAAGCTAACACTAACAATTTAGCATAGTTAACGGTGAAATGGCAACAAAATAGAAACAGCTAGATCAGATAAACATCAAAACATGAATGCAATGCATTGCACATGACCGCTGCGGCGCACAGCCCGATCCGTTTGGGTACCTGCGCTCATTGTGGGGGTTCAGACTCCGAAGGGGCTCCTACAGCCCAAGCGCAATATCATCGTAGCACTCGCTGCGGCGTGCAGCCCGATCCACACTCAGTCCAAATATAAGCATGCAAGCCACACATGCACAGTCAAGTTTATCATCTTCAGTTCCAATTATTAGGAATTATAGATTAAGTGTTTAAAACTTTAGAATTTACTAATCATTTCGAGACAGTGTTTAACTCAAGACTGATATCATGAAAACATGCTAAGCATCATGGAAACAGTGATAATAATCCCTAAGGGATCCAAATAATCGGCACGCAGCCCAAATATACTCATAACAATCCAACTAGGATGCTTACCAATCAATTTCTAGTCAATAGCACAGTATGAACATCACTCGGACAGACTAAGACATAGTCCCCGACCACAAACGACCCCGCACTCACCGGAGAGTATGTGTTTCGCCTCAATATAGGTCACAATGTGACATACCGGGGTTTCAAACCCTCAGGCCATCATCTACATCTATTACTCACCTCAAGTCCGCCACAAGACTAGTCCGCTATGCCTTTTCCTCTCGAATCCACCTCCTCGCATGTTGAATCTGATAAAAAACACAACGAATACATTACAATAGGCTAAAGAAATATAACCCAATCGAAAAGACTCGACAAACACCAAAAATTACAAAATTTATATCACCGGACTCCTCGTCTCGCGACGAGTCTATACATATCAAATTTACCAAAATTGGAGTTCAATTGCCCTTTCAAAACCCAAATTTAAACTCTCTTAAGTTCCAAGCCCTAACATCCATTTTTACCCTCTAATTCCTTGAATTTTAGTGATTAATCCATGTTTTTACACCATATTAACATATTCCGAGTCTAATAATTCATACTTGATGAAACCCCTTCGAATTCTCTTCAAAATCGCCCAAGGAACCGCCTAAGTCGAAGTCCAAAAATATTTCTCTTCTCTTTCAAAATCGTGAACCACTGTTCACTTAACCCAGACCGATTTCTGCTTCTGCGGTTATAATACCGCACCTGCGGTCACCGCGTTTGCGACCAAACAATCGGTTATGCGGTCTCACTTGACTAACCTGGGATCGCTTATGCGGTCCAAAACCGCTTTTGCGGAGCCCGCCTTTGTGAAAAGCTTTCCGCTTCTGCGGAATATGCCTAACCCTCAAAGGACCGCTTCTGCGACCTCCACGCTGCATCTGCGGAATCGCTTCTGTGGCTCCTTTTCCGCAAATGCGGAAATACCAGAAGCCATAAAAACTAGACCTGCAACATCTTCCCATTTAACCACCCGAAATTACACCGAGGCCCCCGGGACCTCAACCAAAAGCACAGACATGATCTAATACCCTACCCAAACTTGCTCGATTCATCAAAACACTATCGTTAACATCAAAATCCTCAATTTTCATCAAATCAAAGCCTAAGTTTCTTAAAAACATCCGAATTGCACATTCGATCAAAAACCTGACCTAAACACCTCCGAATGACCTAAAACTTTGCAGACATATCCAAAATCACCTAAAGAAGCTACTGCAACTCTCGGAATTCTATTCCGACCCTTGGATCAAAATCTCACCTATCAACCGGAATTCACCAAAATTCAAACTTCGCCAATTCAAGCCTAATTCTACACCGAGCCTCCAAAATCAACTCCGATCGCACTCCTAAGTCACAAATCATCCCCCAAAGCTGAAAAATTACCGGAATTCACATCAGAGCCCTCTAACTATATAGTCAACTTTCGGGTTGACTTTTCCAAAACAAGCTTCCTTCTAAGAGACTAAGTGCCTCATTTCCAACTAAAACCAATTCAATTCTATCTGATCCATTCAAATAGTGATATTGAAACATAAAGCAACATAATATGGGGGAAACGGGGCGGTAACTCACGTGACGACAGGCCGGGTCATCATATCCTCCCCAATAAAAACAAACGCTCATCCTCGAGCGGGTCAAGAACATTACCTGGAGTCTCAAAAAAGTGAGGGTATCTGCTCCGCATCTCCCGCTCGGTCTCCCAGGTGGCCTCCTCCACGGGCCGACCTCTCCACTGCACCTTTACCGAAGCTATGTCTTTAGATCTCAATCTCCAAACCTGATGACCCAAAATAGCCACTTGCTCCGCATCATAGGTCAAATCATCATCTAATTGAACTGTACTAAAGTCTAACACATGAGACGGTTCCCCAACATACTTCCGGATCATAGAAACATAGAACACCGGATGAACTCCCGACAAGTTGAGTGGCAAAGCAAGCATATAGGCCACCTCCCCAATCCTCCTAAGTATCTCAAAAGGACCAATGAACCGTGGACTCAGCTTCCTTTTCTTTCCAAACCTCATAACGCCCTTCATGGACGAAACCTTCAACAAGACCTTCTTGCCCACCATGTAAGATACATCTCGAACCTTCCGGTCCGCATAACTCTTCTAATGTGACTGAGCTGCACGAAGTCTCTCCTGGATCACCTTCACCTTCTCTAAGGCATCCTGAACTAACTCTGTCCCCAATAGTCTAGCCTCACCAGGCTCAAACCAACCAACCAGAGATCTACACCGTCTACTATATAAGGCCTCATACGGCGCCATCTGAATACTGGATTGGTAGCTATTATTGTAAGCAAACTCTACAAGTGGCAAGAACTCAGCCCAAGAACCTCCAAAGTCAATAACACAGGCACACAACATGTCCTCCAATATCTGAATGGTACGCTCAGACTGCCCGTCCGTCTATGGATGGAATGTTGTGCTAAACTCTACCTGTGTTCCTAACTCTCGCTGAAAAGTCCTCCAGAACTGGGAAGCAAACTGAGTACCCCTATCTGAGATAATAGAAACTGGGACCCCGTGCAACCGTACAATCTCCCGAATGAAAATATCCGCTAACCGCTTCGAAGAATAGGTAGTACACACCGGAATGAAGTGCGTGGACTTGGTCAGCCTATCCACAATTACCCAAATCGAATCAAACTTCTTCGAGGTACGAGGGAGACCACTCACAAAATCCATAGTAATCTTTTCCCATTTCCACTCTGGAATATCCATCCGCTGAAGTACACCACCGGGCCTCTGATGCTCGTATTTGACCTGCTGACAGTTGAGACACCGAGCTACATAACTCACAATATCCTTCTTCATCCTTCTCCACCAGTAATATTATCTCAAATCCTGATACATCATCGCGGAACCCGGGTGAATAGAATACCGCGAGCTGTGGACCTCCTCCAATATCAAATCCCGAAGCCCATCCATATTAGGCACTCAAATTCGGCTCTGCATCCACAACACACCATCATCACCAATAGTTCCATCTCTGGCATCATCATGCTGGACCCTGTCCTTCAGGACAAGCAAGTGTGGATCATCATACTGGCGCTCTCTAATGCGGTCATACAAGGAAGATCAAAAAACCACACAAGCCAATACCCGGCTAAAGCCTAGACATCAACTGCAAAGGGCCCCTCCCCAACTGGAATGTACGCCAAACTACCCATACTAACCGCCTTTCGGCTCAAAGCATCGGCCACTACAGTGGCCTTCCCCGGATGATACAAAATGGTAATGTCATAATCCTTGAGTAACTCAAGCCACCTCCGCTGCCTCAAATTAAGATCCTTTTATTTGAACAGATGCTGAAGGTTGCGATGATCGATGAATACCTCACAAGATACGCCATATAAATAGTGCCTCCAAATGTTCAACGCATAGACTATAGCAGCCAACTCTAAATCATGTACAAGGTAGTTCTTCTCATGAGGCCTCAACTGACGAGAAGCATAAACAATAACTCTACCCTCCTGCATCAATACACATCCGATCCCAACTCTCGAACCATCACAATACACCGTGTAAGAACCTAAAGTTGATGACAATACTAATACTAGAGTTGTGGTCAAAGCTATATTAAGCTTCTGAAAACTCTCCTCGCACTCATCCGACCACACAAATGGAGCATTCTTCTGTGTCAACCTTGTCAAGGGCGAAGCAATAGATAAAAAACCCTGAACGAACCTGCGATAATAACCCGCCAAACCGAGGAAACTCCGAATCTCAATAGCTGAGCACAGCCTAGGCTAATTTTGCACCGCCTCAATCTTCTTTAGATCAACCTGAATACCATCACTGGACACCACATGTCCCAGAAAAGCCACAGAATTAAGCCAGAACTCACACTTAGAGAACTTTGCATAAAGCTTTTCCTCTCTCAGTCTCTGCAACACCACCCTCAATTGCTGGGCATGCTCCTCCTGGCTACGCGAGTACACCGGGATATCCTCAATAAACACAATCACAAATAAATGTAGATATGGCCAAAATACACTATTCATCAAGTGCATGAACGCGACTGGGGCATTAGTCAGCCCGAATGACATAACTAGAAACTCATAGTGCCCATATCTCGTCCTGAAAGTCGTCTTCATACTGTCTGAATACCTAATCTTTAACTGGTGATAGCCTGAACGAAGATCAATCTTAGAGAATACCTTTCCTCCCTGAAGCTGGTCAAACAAATCATCAATACGGGGTAGTGGATACTTATTCTTCTCTGTCACCTTGTTCAACAGCCTGTAGTCAATGCACATTCTCATCGTGCCATCCTTCTTCTTCACAAATAAGATCGGTGCACCCCACGGTAACACACTCGGGCGAATAAACCCCTTATCAAGGAGTTCCTGAAGCTGCTCCTTGTCACACTTCCTTTTTACTACTACACCCCCGGGAGGGTATAATAAAGGGAGTTATTTCCAACTTGAAGTGACAATGGAAATGGGATTATTTAATTAAAAATCAGAGTCGCCACTTGGGAGATTTATAGTGTCCCAAGTCACCGGTTCAAATCCCGAATCGAGGAAAAGGATGACTCTGTAATATAGTCTGCGAACCATCTGGATAAGGAATTCTGTTAACCCGGGAGAAGGTCTTAGGCATTCCCGGGTTCCGTGGTTCTAGCACGATCGCTCAACTGTTGTATTTGATTTTAACTGATTTCAAAACATGCTAGCTCTTGTGCCTTTTTTTCATAAACCGCTTTTATCATTATTTTAAAAGAATTGCAAAGTCGTAAAAACACGTCTCGAACCACGTCGCAATAAATGCACCCATTGTTGTCAACACGTTTCGACTCCGTTGAGATTCGAATTTGGGTCGCATAAATTTACACCCGAATTTAAGGATGTAATTTTATTAAAAATGCACTTAAAGAGTCTAACATTCTATTATTTTGGGGAAGGCCGTGAAATTCACTAAACAGCCCTCCCGAATTCTAAAAAATTAATTAAACATTTAATTGAGGGCCCCGCAATTTGTATATTTTATTCAGCGAGGCTCGTCTCAACATTTTATTTAAAAGTCAATACTAAAGTGCCTATACTTTTTCTACTTACTTGTCTCTAAACAAAAACAACTTAACTTATTATTATTGTAGAAAAATAGTTTTTCCTTTTCCAGCCTCAAACCCAAAACAGGCCAACCGCATACTCAGCCCAGGCCCATACGCACATAATATTGAAAATAGGACCTGGGCTGCATGCCATCGAGCTGGGGGTTTAGAAATCAAAGCCAAATGCCTAAACCAAACACGAGATTTCAAATTGAGCAGATTACCAATTGATTCACTCTCAATGCTTAACTGGTAATCAATCTAATCGTGCCATTGCTAATTTATAATTCAGAATCAAAGATTTTCGTCCAAAAGGTCAGTCTGGGCCTCCTATTAGAAAAACTGGCCCAGGCGTGATTGGGCACGCTTAAATGTGACTGAGGAAAATGACTTCGAGATCAAGCCCAGGCATGGACATAGGATTATGCCAGAAGGCAAATCCAAACGTCCCAGCCTTCTCAGTGCTGATTTCCACTTTTGCAACTATTTATTCTTGTAGCAGTTTAATTGTTATTTCAGTAAAAAAAAAACAAACCAGTCTCACGCATCCTTGATTAACAACATTGGAACTAACACTGAAACATTGATTAATTGTTGAATATTACTAATAAAAGGAAACTAGATCATACTATCCTATGTTATACTAACCACATCGAGTCAAATGAACAACACTAATTAACTGAGTCATCTTAACAGTCCGTAAAAGTCATATGCGAGTTCAAATAACAGGAATTACACTGAGTCAAATAGTCCAGGTTTTAACATATCATAGGCACTGAAATTAACACACAGTTCTAACTACTTGCATCCGTAAACAATCAACAATGAACACATCCTTGAATCATCACTTCATTTCATTTCAATGGAAGAGTACATCACTTTGTGAGGTCGAAGCATGTACCTGGAAGTGAGTTTATAACAAGATGAAGAAGAACGTCAGCAATAGTTCCTGGAAATCTATTCCAAACACAGCAGCAGCATATACAACAGCAATAACCAGTAATAGGAATGATTTTGGACTCAAATCAACTAGAAATTTCAACAGGAAACCAGCTAAAACATCAAGTTATTCAAATAAAATTGAATACCAGCACAATGACTCAAAAACATCCAAAGGACTTCGAAACTTAACTCAGCTAGTTCTAGACTTTCAATAAGGTAACATCAAACCAAATACTACTCAAACTGATCCAAAATCCTTTCAAACCAGCTATCAAATAACTTGAATGCCTTTGACAAACTCAGAAGCATAGAAGAACTGGAGAAATTCAAGTAAAACTTAAAAAATGAACTTAACTAGCAATGAAACCGTAAATATTTTTGGTCTTTCATTTGTTTCTGACTTTTTTTTTTGTTTTTAATTTTTGATATTTATGGATTTCACATCTGGATCTGAAATCTAAAGGGAAAAAGGACTATGGAAGGAACTGTTTTTATGGCTGAAAAAGAACCCCCCAACAAGGCAAAATACATGCCTTTTATAGGCACCAAGTGAACTCCAATAAATTTTTGGCCTTCTTTTTTAAGTCCTTATTCAATTTTCAGTTTAGTCCCTTATTTCTTGCCTTGTGACTCAAGTTACCCCTTCTACTTTAACTTAAAATACCTTAACACCCACACCTAGAAGCTTCTAGGGAATTCTAGCTAGATTCCACCCTGAATTTCCTATCCTGCCCTAACTATCCCCTTGAATTACCCCCTTGAATATTCCCTGAACTTATTAACTACACAGTTAGACTAACAAACACCCCTTAATCAAATAAAACCAAACCCCAAACAAAATTAAACCAAATTTAAAACATGATTTAAGCCAGCGAGAATGCCTTTATACTAAATCCGGAGGGGAAATAATAGTAACCAAACACTAACCTAAATCAAATCGTATCAATTCCTAATGATAATCCTATTGATAATCGAACTAAAAAAATTACAATCTAAGTAAACCAACACTGAATTAACGAAATTGAACAAAACAAAAGAAAACAAACAAGATGAAAAGTAACAGGAATTTAATCACTTGACTAATTTCTGCTGACATTTGAGCAACAACGGTGATAAAACATCATGAGGAAGAGGAGAAGGTCATGCAGTGCCAATTTGGGGCAATTTGAAGCTTTAGAGTTTCGCCGGAAAACCTTTGAATCCAAATTCGAGGAGTTACAAAGTGATTCAAATAAAACCAATTGGTGTTTTGGGATGAGGGTGGTGAGAAGAATCTATTGTGTTGATTTGGAAGGATTTGGATGAAGTAGCGTCGTGACTGAAAAACTTCCAACGAAGATTCGACGAGCTCCGGCAAGATTCGAGGGAAACCAAGGGCAGTGATGGAAAGAGGGGAACGAGGAGCATTGATGGTGTAATTTTGGGGTGGTTTGGAGGTGGTGGCGTTCACCGCCGGCGGCGGCTCTGGCGGAGATGCAGAGAGTGGTACGAGGAGAATGACACGGTCTCTAGGTTTAAACACATATTCAGACAGTTTTATCAAAATACCAAGAGCCATTTGTGGCTGTTGGATTCGAAAAAATCAATGGCTATGATTAATCCTAGCCTAAAACGTGGTCGTTTTAGTTCTAGGGGGAGCTGGGCCGGGTTCTAGGTTAGATTGGGCCTAGCGGGTGAGTTTGGACATGGCATATGGTTTGAGCCATCAGACTTTACTGGGAAATGACCCAATTCTTGTACCTACCATTTATTTAATTGCTTTTCTTTCAATTCTTTAATTTCTTTTTGTTTTTTTTATTTTTTTCTGATTTTATAAAAGTGCAAAAATTAAAATATACTTCCTAATACACTTCAAAGCTAAACTAATTAATTCCTAAAATTGTTTAAAAACTATTTTGTGATGAATTCACAATTAAAATAATTAAAATGCGAAAGTGGGCTATTTTTTTTATTTTCTTCATATTTTGTTCTAAAACAAATTAACCCCTAATTAATCCTAAAAATATGAAACTAGATCCTAAATGCAGATGTATTTTTGTATTTTTCATATGAATTAAAATGCACAAATAAAATACAAATAATTATCAAAAAATGAAACAAAAATTCACAAAAATTGTAAAAATAATAAAGAAATTGTTTTGTTTGAAATTTTGGGAATAATTCATATGTAGGGCAAAAATCACGTGCTCACAGTTGCCCCTATTTGCTCGGAAACATGAAGAGTTTTCGTGCAAAGATAAGTGAGCGGAAACGAGCATTTTTGCCCGTTTGAACATTTCGTGTGAAGCATTTTTGAAAAGTTTTGACCGCAAATTGCTTCGGAGGTTGCCTACATATCCTGGGCTAAACAGGAATCAGGTCAGTGTAGTTCGGGAAGGTTTGGTAGTTGGAACTACCAGGAGCTTTGATTTCACTGTTGTTGCTATTGCTACTGCTCGCTAACCTCCTTATTACACCGTGTTAAAATAAAAGAAGCTAGCCTAAACTATGATTTATGAATTACAAAAAGGTCATATCTATGTCTTCAAACTTGCTCTTGTGTTGCCTTGAACTTGTATTCTTCCACTGGAATCCTTGATGTTGCCGCAAACTCTGATTGGCGATGTTTTGCCATTCTTCCGCGTGATGCTTGACTACTGAAATTTGAAACATGTGCCTCTATTCTCTAGGTGAGCTCCTGATTGCTGATGCTTGAAAAGTATTCCCTTATTCTCCAGGTGGGCTCCTGACCGCGCTGCTTGAAAAGTATTCCCTTATTCTCCAGGTGGGCTCCTGACTGCAACAAAATAGACAACCAAAGGAAATTTTCTGCCCCAGTTTGGTGACTGGGCACATCATGTTATAAAATATTAAAATTAAAAGCTAAAATTTTAACTATACTTCCCTTTTTTTCCAGGTGGGCGCCTGACTGCTGGAACTTGAAATGATTCCCTTGTTCTCCAGGTGAGTGCCTGACTACTGGAACTTGAAATGTATTCCCTTATTCTCCAGGTAGGCGCCTGACTACTGGAACTTGAAATTTATTCCCTTGTTCTCCAGGTGGGCGCCTGACTGCAACAAAAATAGACAAACAAAGAAAATTTTCTGCCCTAGTTTGGGGCTGGGCAGACTTGTGTGTTGTTACCTAAGCTATTGATACGACGGTGAGAGCAAAACTAAAGACCTGATTGGCATGTACGTCCCCCGTGAGTAAAACCATCTGAATACAACTTTTATCCTAGGAGAAACTTCATCAAAATAGGTTTTCTATCTTAGAAGAGATATTCATCAGACAGATTTTACTCCTAGGAGAAAGATTCATCAAACTAGGTTTTGTATCTTAGGAGAAAGATTCGTCAGACTAAGATTTTGACTCTAGGAGAAGATTCATTAGACTAGGTCTCTTGTTATCTTAGGAGAAAGGTTCGTCAGACTAAGATTTTGACTCCAGGAGAAGATTCATCAAACTAGGTCTTTTGTTGTCTTAGGAGAAAGGTTCGTCAGACTAAGATTTTGACTCTAGGAGAAGATTCATTAGACTAGGTCTATTTTGCTATCTTAGGAGAAAGATTCGTCAGACTAAGATTTTGAATCTAGGAGAAGATTCATCAGACTAGGTCTATTTTGTTATCTTAGGAGAAAGATTCGTCAGACTAAGATTTTGACTCTAGGAGAAGATTCATCAGACAAGGTCTTTTGTTATCTTAGGAGAAAGATTCGTCAGACTAAGATTTTGACTCTAGGAGAAGATTCGTCAAACTAGGTCTATGTTGTTATCTTAGGATAAAGATTCGTCAGACTAAGATTTTGACTCTAGGAGAAGATTCATCAGACTAGGTCTATTTTCTTATCTTAGGAGAAAGATTCATCAGACTAAGATTTTGACTCTAGGAAAAGATTCATCAGACTAGGTCTTTTGTTATCTTGTGATCTTAGGAGAAAGCTTCGTCAGACTAAGATGCAGACCCTAGGAGAAATTTCACCATACTAGACCCATTTTGGCTATCTTAGGAGAAAGTTTCATCAGACTAAGATTTTGATCCTAGGAGAAACTTCATCAGACTAGGTCTTCTATCTTAGGAGAACAATTCATCAGACTAAGATTTAAATCCTAGGAGAAAAAATGTGAAAAGCAATGGCAGTATTTTGTGCACAAGACAGGCCAGGGCGAAGATTTTGAGAAACTTCCCTTTTGTCGGCTCTCGTCGTCTTCCCTTTTCTTTTCTTTCTTTTCTTCTCTTTTATTCCAACTTTCTTGCACTGCTTTATTCCTGTTTCAAACAAAGAAAACCTGTGAGTATAAAATGTGGTGGTTGGTTTGTGGCCTTGAACTTTGAGGGCGGCCCGATATCCTCCATTTGTTGTATTGCATGAACTGTCATCTCCTCAATCCTTATATTTCATATGAACCCCGCAGCATGTCTATTGTCCCCACTTTGTGCGTATGATGTTCTTTCTTGACTTAACCACTGGCTTCGACCTTGAGTTTATTGTTCCTTCACTTGTCACGATAACTGATTCCCACTCAAAGATCTCGCTTGTTTATTGACTAACCACTTTCTTTTGCTACCCTTGACACGGAGAATACCTCTGATCCGTTCACCAAAACACCCTCCATCTGTTGCATGGTTCCTAAATTGAGACGTATCAAACCCTTGTATTTCACACGAATCCCAAAGCATATTGATTGTGGCCAACTCATCGTGCTTGCTGTTTTCTCCTGACTTGACGCCTTTATGTGTTCACCAGATCCTGTTTTGTTTAATTGGAAAGATTGATGGCAGATTTTGAAGTTATTTCTCACTTGTTTTGAACAATAGACCCAGGAAGAGGGAGTAAAACAAGGTGGGAGGAATAGAGTAAAGGATAATGGAAATAGACGATTCCTAACAAGCAACCTACAGAGTAGCAAACCATCAGATGTGGATACCGACTCTAGCGACCTTGACATGCACCTGCAGCCTACTCTATTTGGCAAATCTGATGTTCAGCTCTTGTTTGTCCCTCTTTCACCGTGAAACTGGGCTTCAATGCTCCGCTTGCCCGATCTGATTCACAATCCTTATTCGACTTGCGGTGCCCGTAGGGTTTTTACCATCAAGCCTCATTCATTTTGGTCTTTCTCTTAACTCACCATCGCCTTATGGTGCTCGTGAAGGTTTTCACCAATAAGAATCTCTCATTTTGATTTCCCTCATCTTTCATCACCTTGGGGTACCCGTGATGGTTCTAATTGACAAGATTCTCTCATTCTTCATTTCCTTAATTTGGAGTAGAGTGTTGTCCCTAATAGGATTCACCTCTGCTCGCTTGACTTGGCATTTCCTGAAGACTTATCAGAAGGTCTTTCTTTGGACCGTAATGCAGGCCTTTGGATGGGGATACAAATAAGGGTATCAAAGGCTCAAAAAACAATTCAACATGGGTTCAGCATTACAACTTTCAGAATCAGATTTTCCCAACAACCACAACTTCTGCCCCAGTTTCTTTCTTGGGGACTTTTGGACTTTTATTTTGGTGTGACTGAACCTCAGGGAGAGGCTGCCTACGTACCCTTTTGGGATCAAGTCAAACGTAGTTCATGCGACTACTTTTGTTGTTGCAATCTTTCCTTCTTCCACTTTTCTTTCTCTTTCTTTTCATTTCTTTTCTTTTCCTTCTCTTTTTGCTTTTTCTTTTCTTTTCTCTTCATTTCTTTTCTTTCTTTTTCTTTTCTCTTTTTGCTTTTTCTTTTCTTTTCTCTTATTTTCTTTTCTTTCTTTTTCTTCTCTCTTCTTTTCTTTCACTTTCCTTTCACTATTTTTTCTCTTGTTTCTCCACTTACTTCCCCATTCGAGCTTGCGAGTCTAATTATTGATTCTGAAAGAGGGATATGCAAGAAAATAATCGAGGCTTAAAGGGGTAACAAAGGATAAAGTGTTTGGATAGCAGAATAAAATGCCTTCGTCATTCCAATCTCCAAAACATACCAAGTACAAACTACGCAATTAAACAAGATGAGGAAAACACACATAAGACCTTTTGATTGACTCACATATTTGCCTTCTGTATTTGTCAATTACCTAGCACCATTGGACAACAATCTCGGTACCACACACGGTCCTTGTAGACTTGGGGCGAGCTTGCCTTGGCTTCAAACTGATGTGGCATGATGCATTTCAACAGTATTTCTTTATGTTCTATCTGCCCCCAGTTTCACTTGATTTAGGCTCGAAGTGATCTCAAAATGTCGTTATTTATTTCCCTATAATGTCCTTACATATTCAACATTGTTCCATTGCTTCATTAGTAAACTGACTTTTAAAAACCAGGTTGAGAATTATGCGTGCATGTCATGTCACTAGAACCAGCATGAAAAGAATTTTAAAAGGAGAAGGGAACTAAATGAAATGACTAGAAATGGCAGGAAACAGGGAATTGCATTATACTGACGGTGAAAGGGTTTAAACAACAAAACAAGCAAACTAGACTAGTTACAACCTTTGAACAAACCTAGACGGCACTAGACACTCTATTATGGCAAGGCAAAGTGAAAAAATAGAGGGGTTTGGGTTACAAGACCATATCCGGATTACAACCTTGAGAGTAACCCGAACAACAGAAATGATAACAAAATAAACCACCAAAACTCCACTCTAGTTAGCCAGGAGATGGAGCGTCTTTCCAATCACCAAACTCGACATCTTAGCCACTGGACTGCCCATCAAAATTGTTGGGGCCATCACCAATTTTAATGTCATTGACTTTATTCAACGAGTTTTCGAGAGGATTCTCGTACTCCCCGTCGCCATAGATCTTCCCCACAAAATGTGCACCATCATGTGCAGGTAAAGGATTCTGCGCAATGCCCTGGGTGGCACTGTCTTGGACCGCAATTACCCCTTCCTGAATCATTCTTTCTATCTCCCTTTTCAAATCCCGGCAATTTTCGACATCGTGCCCCTGGGCACTGGAGTGGTACTCACACCTTTTAGAAGGGTCAAAGCTTCTTCCATGCTTGTCCACAAGATTTAGAGGAACCGGTACAATCAGGTTATAATGCTTTAGTTTCTCAAACAAGTCTGCATATGACTCCCCGATGGGGGTGAAAGTTTCCTGCATATGTGCCCTCTCTTGCTTGAAATTTTAGTTAGCTCGCAAACCTGCTCTAGGGCGAGTCTTGTAGGCTCTTGGAGGTGGGTAGGCATTTTGAGTTGGGTAGGTATTTTGTGGGATGGGCGGGCACCACTTTGCATGGGTAGGATGTTGGGGGTATGTGTGGGCATGATAGACAGAGAAGTGAGGATCGCGGGGTGGGTAATAATGCTGTGGAGTGTGGGGGTAGGTTTGGGGATGGGGTCGAAGTTGATGGTAATATGGTGATGGGCCCCTGGACCAAGTTCTTGAGTCAACTACGCCATATCTTCTTTCTTTTTCTTTCCCAGTACCCCGCCAGTGTCGCTCTGGATAGCCTGGGTAGTTGCCTTGATCACCGAATAGCTCAAGATTTTGTCAGATTTGAGCCCCTCTTCAACCATATTGCCCATTTTCATTACCTTGTTAAAAGATTTTCCCACTGCTGACACCAGATGACCATAGTAAGTAGGCTCCAAAGCCTATAAGAATTAATCGATGATATCATTTTCTTTCATTGGAGGATCGACTCTTGCTGCCTGTTCTCTCCACCAGAAACCGTACTCCCTGAAACTTTCCCCTGGCTTCTTCTCAATTTTAGTCAGTGATAGACGGTCCAGGACGATTTCTAGATTGTACTGAAAGTGGCAAGCAAACTCTTGGGCCAAATCATCCCAGGTATACCATCGAGCATGATCCTGGCGCGTGTACCATTCCTCGGCCGCACCACTGAGACTCTAGCTAAAGTACGCCATCAACAACTCATCCCTTCCTCCGGCTCCTCTCATCTTATTGTAAAATCCACTCAAATGGGCTAACGGATCACCATGTCCGTCATATAGGTCAAAGTTTGGTAACTTGAATCCCGCAGGTAACTGGACATCGGAAAACAAGCACAAATCCTTGTAGGCCACACTGACTTGAGCACCCAATCCTTACATGTTCCTGAAGGATTACTTCAAGCTTTTTACTTTTCAAAACATCTCTTCCTATTCTGGATCCTTAAGTGGCTTGTCAGTTTCCACCAGGAGCTCAAGGTGAGGAGTGTAGGAATATGGCTCAGGAGCTTTAAAGGTAGGCCCAGGAGGGTAGTACTGGCTGTCATGAGTTTAAAACAATGGCTCACTAGACGATCTTTGCAACGTGGCATGTGGAGGCACCACAAAGATAGGGGTGATTGGTGGAGGAGGGTTTTGTTTGGGTGGTGGAGCTTGGGGATGATAGGAGGTAGTGCCATAACTCTGTTGGTAGAAAGGGAAAGGTACAGATGAATTCGCAGGAGGAAGCTCCTGAGACTGAGCCAAAGGTGGGAGATATGCTAGATTGGCAGGATAAACTGGCGCCGGCTGACCCTTAGCCCAGGCCTGATGCATCTCAGCCATCTGCAGTCTCAACTTATACATCTCTTCCTTCATTTCTTTGACATCTACCACTTCTACCTCCTTTGACGGGTCCGTGATACTGGTATCTAATTCTTGGCATGTCATGTGCAGTTGGTTTTTGACCGGGTGTTATAGGGATGGGTTGCCAGGATGCCGATTGCTTTTTTTCCTTGTGTTGTAAAGAGAAGTTACCACGTTAAAACCACAAACCAACCACCTTTTGGGAATGACATGACAAAATAAAACTATCACGTTAGCGTTGGGGCATTTAACATATTGATAACAGCTTTTGATTAGTCGCATGCGCCATCCCGGCCTTTTCCTTATGTTCCAATTGCAAACTTTCTCTTCCTCTATTTTTATTCTTTTCCCTCTCTTTTTTCCTCTTTTCACTCTTGCCTGTGTCTTCTCTTATTCCTATTCTCTCCCTTTCTTGTTTTTTCACCTTTTTCTTTTCTTTTTGCCTTTTCATTTAGTTATGGTCGAATCCTATGGAGATTGCCTACGTATCATGACCCCGCATGAATCAGACCAAGCGTAGTTCTTGCAAATTGAATGCAAAATTTTGTTGTTTTTGTTTTTCTTGTTTTTTTTTTTTAAAATTGTTTTTCTTGAAGGGAAATTACAAAAGAAGACCCAAAACAACAAAATATAGACTCGATGATTAAAAAATAGATTAAGAGTGCATCAAAGCTTCACATCCTGGGGCCCGCGGGGCATCACTCGGCATCGCCACAGGACTACGCAAGACTGAGAAGGTTTCCATGTCAACTGTGACTATTTAAAGAAAACTGGCCATGTAAATGGCATATTTTGACTTAAAAACCAAGTGGCTATTTTTCAAAATTTTATTTAAGAAAACAAAGAGTCAGTTTTGCAAATACGGCCTTTCAGCGCTTTCGAAAGGGAGAATTCAAGGTTCTACCCGCAAACTGTTTTAAAATGACTCAGAGTGGCTGTTCTTGCAAAAATAGCCTTCCGGCGTCCTTTTGGGGACATTCGGCTTATTTTTTAAACAAGAATGGCGTCACTCGACTTATTGTATAAAAATTAAAATTCTGGTATTTTTGGCTATTTTTGCAAAAGGGGTGGTTGGACCCGATGAGGGTTGCCTACGTATGTCACATCCGGTAAGAATCAAATCAGCGTAGTTTGGGCAGATTGGATATGGGCAAAAATTAAAAACAACTAAACATATGTTTTTGTCTTTTCTTGAAAATGATAAAAATCCAAAATCTATTTGAAATTTCTTTTCCCCCTTTTTTCGTTTTCGAAAAATGATCTAATGCAAAAAAAAAAAAGAAAAAAAAATTCTTTTGGATTTTTCGTATTTCTCTTTTCCTATACAAAATGTAAAAAAAACATAAACGGGTCCCACTCGCTTTATTTTCACACATCACCCTCTTTATTTTCATTGTCAATATTTATTTCTCTTTTCTCCTTTTTCTCAAAAATTCGGCAGAGTTTCGGCGCTACTTGGACATTAGTTTTTGCTAAATCATGTAACTAAATCTCTAAACTATTATTTCTTTTCACTTGCCGGTCAGCATGCGAGTCCGAGACAAATAAATGCAACACATAAAATGCATCATGATGGTCATTTCATATCCGGTTACTTGTCCTAGACGGACCCAAACCCTGTGTTGAGTCCGCTAAGTCATATGCACGTGATGCAAATAAGCGCTCCTACTAGGGATCCGGCATGGAGTCAAGTTATTCTAGGTTCAAAACCTAGGTAATATCCTAGACTGTGTACCCGAGCAGACAACTCGAGTCAAGGAGGGGGCTACGAACCGGGAACCAAAAGGCCATCCGGCTTAGTAACTTGTCCGGCCTCTTTATTATTTCAAGGTATGACACTAACAGAATAGGGAGCCTCAACCAGTAAGCACATCCCCGGAGGTGAGAAGAGAAGGGTTTCTGCACAGTTTATATACACAGTTCAAATAATATCAAAGCGGTAACATTTAGCACACTCAGCACAAAACATGTAGGAAAATCAGATATCAGCAAATACAACAATTTATCTAAGCTCGAATTCTGAACCGTAAACAAAACGTTCTGGGTTCTTGTCCCTAGCGGAGTCGCCAGAGCTATCACACCTCCTTTTTACTACTGTACCCCCGGGAGGATATAATAAAGGGAGTTATTTCCAACTTGAAGTGACAATCGAAACAGGATTATTTAATTAAAAATCAGAGTCGCCACTTGGGAGATTTATGGTGTCCCAATTCACCGGTTCAAATCCTGAATCAAGGAAAAGGATGACTCTGTAATATATTCTGCGAACAAGAAATCCGGATAGGGAATTTTGTTAACCCGGGAGAAGGTGTTAGGCATTCCCCGGTTCCGTGGTTCTAGCATGGTCGCTTAACTGTTGTATTTGATTTTAACTGATTTCAAAACGTGCTAGCTCATGTGCCTTTTATTCGTAAACCGCTTTTATCATTATTTTAAAAGAAATGCAACGTCGTGAAAACGCGTCTTGAACCACATCGCAATCAATGCACCTGTGGTTGTCAACACCTTTCGACTCCGTTGAGATTTGGATTTGGGTCGCATAAATGTGCACCTAAATTTAAGGACGTAGTTTTATTAAAATCGTGCTTAAAGAGTCTAACGTTCTATTATTTTGGGGAAGGCCGTAAAATTCGCTAAACAGCCCTCCCGAATTCTAAAAAATTAATTAAACATTTAATTGAGGGCCCCGCAATTTGTATATTTTATTCAGCGAGGCTCGTCTCAACATTTTATTTAAAAGTAAATACTAAAGTGCCTATACTTTTTCTACTTACTTGTCTCTAAACAAAAACAACTTAACTAATTATTATTGTAGAAAAATAGTTTTCCTTTTCCAGCCTCAAACCCAAAATAGGCCAACCGCATACTCAGCCCAGGCCCATACGCACACAATATTGAAAATAGGACCTGGGCTTCATGCAATCGAGCTGGGGGTTTAGAAATCAAAGCCAAATGCCTAAACCAAACACGGGAGTTCAAATTGAGCAGATTACCAATTGATTCACTCTCAATGCTTAACTGGTAATCAATCTAATCGGTCCATTGCTAATTTATAATCCAGAATCAAAGATTGTCGTCCAAAAGGTCAGCTTGGGCCTCCTATTAGAAAAATTGGCCAGGCGTGACTAGGCACGCTTAAATATGACTGAGGAAAATGGCTTCGAGATCAAGCCCAGGCAGGGACATAGGATTATGCCTGAAGGCAAATCCAAATGTCCCAGCCTTCTCAGTACTGATTTCAACTTTTTCAACTATTTATGCTTGTAGCAGTTTAATTGTTATTTCAGTAAAAAAAACAAACCAGTCTCATGTTTCCTTGATTAACAACATTGGAACTAACACTGAAGCATGGATTAATTGTTGAATATTACTAACAAAAGGAAACTAGATCATATTATCCTATGCTATACTAACCACATCGAGTCAAATTAACAACACTAATTAACTGAGTCAGCTTAATAGTCCATAAATTCATATGCGAGTTCAAACAACGGGGATTACACTGAGTCAAATAGTCCAGGTTTTAACATATCATAGGCACTGAAATTAACTCACAGTTCTAACTACTTGCATCCGTAAACAATCAACAATGAATACAGCCTTGAATCATCACTTCATTTCATTTCAATGGAAGAGTACATCACTTTGTGAGGTCGAAGCATGTACCTGGAAGTGAGTTTATAACAAGATGAAGAAGAACATCAGCAATAGTTCACTGGAAATCTATTCCAAACACAGCAACAGCCGATACAACAGCAACAACCAGTAATAGGAATGATTTTGGACTCAAAGAAACCAGAAATTTCAACAGGAAACTAGCCAAAACATCAAGTGATTCAGATAAACTTGAATACCAGCACAATGACTCAAAAACATCCAAAGGACTTCGAAACTGAACTCTGCTAGTTCTGGACTTTCAATAAGGTAACATCTAACCAAATACTACTCAAACTGATCCAAAATCCTTTCAAACCAGCTATGAAATAACTCGAATGCCTTTGACAAACAATAGCAGAACTGGAGAAATTCAAGTAAAACTTAAAAAATGAACTTAACTAGCAATGAAATAGTAAATATTTTTGGTCTTTCGTTTGTTTCTGACTTTGTTTTTTGATTTTTGATATATATGGATTTCACATCTGGATCTGAAATCTAAAGGGAAGAAGGACTATGGAAGGAACTGTTTTTATGGCTGAAAAAGAACCTCCCAACAAGGCAAAATACATGCCTTTTATAGGCACCAAGTGAACTCCAATAGATTTTTGGCCTTCTTTTTTAAGTCCTTGTTCAATTTTCAGTTTAGTCCCTTATTTCTTTCCTTGTGACTCAAGTTACCCCTTTTACTTTAACTGAAAATACCTTAACACCCACACCTAGAAGCTTTTAGGGAATTCTAGCTAGATTCAACCCTGAATTTCCTATCCTGCCCTTACTATCCCTTTGAATTAACCCCTTGAATATTCCCTGAACTTATTAACTACATAGTTAGACTAACAAACATCCCTTAATCAAATCAAACCAAACCCCAAACAAAATTAAACCAAATTTAAAACATGATTTAAGCCAACGAGAATGCCTTCATACTAAATTCGGAGGGGAAATAATAGTAACCAAACACTAACCTAAATCAAATTGTATCAATTCCTAATGATAATTCTATTGATAATCGAACTAAACAAATTACAATCTAATTAAACCAACACTGAATTAACAAAATTGAACAAAATAAAAGAAAATAAACAAGATGAAAAGTAACAGGAATTTAATCACCGGGGGAATAAGAGTAATAAAAGACGGTAAGACGAAGAGAGGGAGAAAAACTAAACTCACTCCAGAAACTTGGCCGCCTTGTTAGTTCAAAACTTGACTAATTTCTGCTGACATTTGAGCACCAATGGTGATAAAACATCATGAGGAAGAGGAGAAGGTCATGCAGTGCCAATTTGGGGCAATTTGAAGCATTTAGAGTTTCGCCAGAAAACCTTTGAATCCAAATTCGAGGAGTTACAAAGTGATTCGAACAAAACCAATTGGTGTTTTGGGATGAGGATGGTGAGGAGAATCTATGGTGTTGATTTGGAAGGATTTGGATGAAGTAGCGTCGTGGCCGAAAAACTTCCAACGAAGATTTGATGAGCTCCGGCAAGATTCGAGGGAAACCAAGGGCAGTGATGGAAAGAGGGGAACGAGGAGCATTGATGGTGTAATTTTAGGGTGGTTTGGAGGTGGTGGCGTTCACCGCCGGCGGCGGCTCTGGCGGAGATGCAGAGAGTGGTACGAGGAGGATGACACGGTCTCTAGGTTTAAACACATATTCAGACAGTTTTATCAAAATACCAAGAGCCATTTGTGGCCGTTGGATCCGAAAAAGTCAATGGCTATGATTAATACTAGCCTAAAACGTGGTCGTTTTAGTTCTAGGGGGAGCTGGGCCAGGTTCTAGGTTAGATTGGGCCTGGCGGGTGAGTTTGGACATGGCATATGGTTTGGGCCATCAGACTTTACTAGGAAATGGCCCAATTCTTGTACCTACCATTTATTTAATTGCTTTTCTTTCAATTCATTTATTTCTTTTTGTTTTTTTTTTTCTGATTTTATAAAAGTGCAAAAATTAAAATATAATTTAAAGCTAAACTAATTAACTCCTAAAATTATTTAAAAACTATTTTGTGACGAATTCACAATTAAAACAATTAAAATGCGAAAGTGGGCTATTTTTGTTATTTTCTTCATATTCTGTTCTAAAACAAATTAACCCCTAATTAATCCTAAAAATATGAAATTAGATCCTAAATGCAGATGTATTTTTGTATTTTTCATATGAATTAAAATGCACAAATAAAATGCAAACAATTATGAGAAAATAAAACAAAAATTCACAAAAATTGTAAAAATAATAAAGAAATTATTTTGTTTGAAATTTTTGGAATAATTCATATATAGGGCAAAAATCACGTGCTCACACTCCTTCAATTCCTTTAACTCGGCTGGTGCCATATGATAGGAGGAATAAAGATGGGCTGAGTGCCCGGTGCAAGATCAATACCGAAATCAATGTCCCTGTCCGGCGGCATGCCCGGCAGGTCTGCTGGGAACACATCAGGGAAATACCTCACAACAGGAACTGAATCAAGACTAGGAGTCTCAGCTCTGACATCTCTCACGAAAGCCAAATACGATAAACAACCCTCACCAACCATCTGATGGGCCTTTAAGAAAGAAATCACCCTATTGGGCACATAATCAGTCATACGTTCGCCACTCAATCCTCGGAACACTCGAAATAGACAACGTAATTGTCTTGGCATGATAGTCCAGAATAGCATGGTACGGGGATAGCCAATCCATACCCAGAATCACATCAAAATCTACCATGCCCAACAATAACAAGTCAACTCGGGTCTCCAGACCCCCAATAATCACCTGACATGATCGATATACATGATCCACAATAATAGTATTACCCACCGGGGTAGATACGTGCACAGGCAAGGCAAGAAAACCACGGGTCGTACCCAAATGATGAGCAAAATATAAAGATACATAGGAATAGGTAGATCTGGGATCAAATAAAACAGAAGCACCCCTGTGGCAGACTGAGATAATACCTGTGGCAACAGCATCTGATGCAATGGCGTCCCTCCTGTCTGGAAGAGCATAGAATCGAGCCTGACCACCGCTAGATCGATCTCCATCCCTAGGGCGGCCCCTAGCTGTCTGACCCCCACCCCTACCTGACTAGGATGGTGCTGAAGTAGATGGAGTAGAAGAGGAGGGTTGATCCCTCTGCTGAGACCGACCACCACGAAGCCAAGGACACTGTCTCCTCATGTGACCAAACTCACCGCACTTGTAGAAATGACCCGGAGCTGGAGAAGGGGACTGAAGGGAACCCCTCGCTGCATATGAACCCTGGGATGAAGAAGTAGGAGTAGAGCTCTGAGCTGGAAGGGCGCTAAGTGAAGACTGACCCAGCTGATAACCCTGATGAACACGGCCTGAAGAAGCCCCACTGGACTCTGTACGACCTGCCTGAGGAGGTCTGAAGGAACGACCTCTGCTGCGCTGGAACTGGCCCCTAGACGGAGCACCACTGAAGTTACCTGAACCTCGAGGCCTTTTGGCCTCCCTCTCCTCACTCTCCCGACGGCGATCTATCTCAATCTGTCAATCCAGATCAACTACCTCCTCAAACAAGGCGGCCACTACCCTCTCTCTAGTCATCAAAATGCGGACTGGGTAGTTAAGACCATCCACAAACCTCCTAATCCTCTCCCGATCTGTCGGGATCATCCAAGTAGCATACCGAGCTAGCTGCGTAAATCTCAACTCATACTGAGTCACAGTCATGTCTCCCTGAACCAACCACTCAAACTGACGATGCAGCTTCTCTCTGCGAGACTGTGGTAGATACTTCTCTAGAAAAAGAGTCGAGAACTGCTGCCAAGTAAGGGGCGCTACTCCAACAGGCCTACGCCTCTCAAACTCCTCCCACCATGTAAATGCAGGCCCTGAGAACTGAAAAGTAGTAAAAGCCACTCCACTCCACTCCAAAATCCCTGTAGTGCGGAGCATACGCTGACACTTGTCTAGAAATCCCTGGGCATCCTTGCCCTCAGTGTCACTGAACGTCGGAGGCTGGAGCCTACCGAACCTCTCCAGTCGATGCTGCTCGTCATCTGGCATAGCTGGAACCACAAAGTCTGGAGCTGGTGCGACTGGCGCAACTGAGGCAACTGGTGCAACTGGTGCAACTGGGGCAACTGGCGCAACTGGTGCGACTGGCTGAGCCGGGGCTGCTCCTGGTGTCTGCAATCCCTGAACACCCTGCTCGGGTGTGCGAGCAGCGGGGGTCTGCTGACCACCCCCGGTCTGAGTAGTAGCTACTGCAGTAGTGGCTGAGACTGCCTGAGCCAAGCCAGTGCAGATGGATAAGATCAGAGCTAAAGCCTCCCGAAGACCAGGAATCACAATGGGCACTGTCGGTGCCTGAACATGTGCTGCTGGAGCATCTACAGCTAGAGGCTGGTCCGGAACCTGGGCAGTTGGTATATCTGCAGGTGCTGCTCTCACTGGTCTGCCTCGACCATGACCACGGCCTCTAGCAGGTGGCAATGGTGGTCGTCCGTCACGTCCGATAGCACGGGTTCTCGCCATTTACGAGAGAATAGAATACAAAAATTTAGGTCTAAGAACAACAAGTCGCACGACAAGAGTTTCAAGAATATAAAGTGTTTCCTAAAGGCTCTGCAGCCTCTCGAGGATAAATACAGACATCTTCGTACCGATCCGCGAGACTTTACTAACCAGCTCATGACTCATGAGGCCTAGTAACCTAGGCTCTGATACCAACTTGTCACGACCCCAATCCCGGTCGTGATGGCGCCCAACATAATTGCTAGGCAAGCTCGACCATATAATGCTCACAACTCAACCACACAATCCCATTTCCAATTTATAGCATTAAATTATCAAATAATATAGTTCTAGCTAGTAATAATAGACAGAAATAGTGCGAAAATCATAACAACTGCCAATAAAACTCCCAAAGACCTGGGGTCATGAGTCTAGAGCCTCTAAGATAACAAAATAATAAATCCTCAGTAATACTGATGTTCAAAAATGCGGAAATAATAAAGGTATAGGGGAGGAGTCCGGTCCTGCGAATGTCAGGCAGCTACCTCGACAACTCCTGAGAAACTCTGAAGCAGCAAATAGCTCAACTATGCTCCCGAGACACCTAAATCTGCACACACGGTGCAGAGAGTAAAGTGAGTACTTCCAACTCAGTGGTAATAGACATATATAATGACTGAAAGTATGAAATCCCGAAAATACCACATTGTAAAGCTAACACTAACAATTTAGCATAGTTAAAGGTGAAATGGCAATAAAACAGAAACAGCTAGATCAGATAAACATCAAAACATGAATGCAATGCTATGCAATGCACATCACTGCAGCGACGCACAGCCCGATCCGTTTGGGTACCCGCACTCACAGTGGGGGTTCAGACTCTGGAGGGGCTCCTATCGCCCAACGCAATATCATCGTAGCACTCGCTGTGGTGTACAGCCCGATCCACACTCAGTCCAGATATAAGTATGCAAGCCACACAGGCATAGTCAAGTTTATCATCTTCAGTTCCAATTACTAGAAATTATAGATTAACTGTTTAAAACTTTAGAATTTACTAATCATTTCGAGACAGTGTTTAACTCAGGATTGATATCATGAAAACATGCTAAGCATCATGGAAGCAGTGATAATAATCCCTAAGGGATCCAAATAATCGGCACGCGGCCCAAATATACTCATAACAATCCAAATAGGATGTTTACCAATCAATTTCTAGTCAATAACGCAGTATGAACATCACTCGGACGGACTAAGCCATAGTGCGCAACCACAAACGACCCCGCACTCACCGAAGATTACGTGTCTCGCCTCAATGTAGCATCACAGTGTGATATACCGGGGTTTCAAACCCTCAGGCCATCATCTACATCTATTACTCACTTCAAGCTGGCCACAAGACTAGTCCGCTATGCCTTTTCCTCTCGAATCCACCTCCTCGCATGTCGAATCTGATCAAAACCACAATGAATATATTAAAATAGGCTAAAGAAACATAACCCAATCGAAAAGACTCAAAAAACACCAAAAATCACGAACTTGGCAAAACCCGAGCCCTGGGCCCACTCCTCAAAAAATTACAAAATTTACATCACCGGACTCCTCGTCTCGCCACGAGTCTATATATATCAAATTTACCAAAATCGGAGTTCAATTGCCCTTTCAAAACCCAAATTTAATCTCTCTTAAGTTCCAAGCCCTAAACTCCATTTAATTCCTCGAATTTCAGTGATTAATCCATGTTTATACACCATAATAACATATTATGAGTCTAATAATTCATACCTGATGAAACCCCTTCAAATTCTCTTCAAAATTGCCCAAGGAACCGCCTAAGTCGAAGTCCAAAAATATTTCTCTTCTCTTTCAAAATCGTGAACCACTGTTCACTTAACCCAGACCAATTTCCGCTTCTACAGTTATAATACCGCACCTGCGGTCGCCACATTTGCGACCAAACGACCGCTTATGCGGTCTCACTTAACTAACATGGGACCGCTTATGCGGTCCAAAACCGCTTATGCGGAGCCCGCCTTTGTGGAAAGCCTTCCGCTTCTGCGGAATATGCCAGCTCTCAAAGGACCACTTCTGTGACCTCCATGTCGCATCTGCAGAACCGCTTCTGCGGCTCCTTTTCCGCAGATGTGGAAATACCAGAAGCCATAAATACCAGACCTGCAACATGCTTCAAAATTCCCGTTTAACAACCCGAAATCACACCGAGGACCTCGGGACCTCAACCAAAAGCAAAGACATGATCTAATACCCTATCCAAACTTGCTCGATTCATCAAAACACTATCTTTAACATCAAAATCCTCAATTTTCATCAAATCAAAGCCTAAGTCTCTTAAAAACTTCCGAATTGCACACTCGATCAAAAACCCGACCTAAACACCTCCGAATGACCTGAAACTTTGTAGACATATCCATAATCACCTAAAGAAGCTGCTGCAACTCTCAGAATTCCATTCCAACCCTCGAATCAAAATCTCACCTATCAACCAGAATTCGCCAAAATTCAAACTTCGCCAATTCAAGCCTAATTCTACACCGAGCCTCCAAAATCAACTCCGATCGCACTCCTAAGTCACAAATCATCCTCCGAAGCTAACCAAATTACCAGAATTTACATCCGATCCCTCTAACTATATATTCAACTTTTGGGTTGACTTTTCCAAAACAAGCTTCCTTCTAAGAGGCTAAGTGCCTCATTTCCAACTAAAACCAATTCAATTCTATCTGATCCATTTAATAGTGATATTGAAACATAGAGCAACATAATATGGGGAAAATGGGGCGGTAACTCATGTGACGACGGGCCGGGTCGTCACACTGTAAAACTGTTAGGAGTACTTCCTTTCTTGATTCCTTATCGTGAGATTTGATCCTTGGAGGCTTATGCCTTTGTTTCTTTCCTACTCAATATTATGCGACGCGAAGCGATTGTTATAAATCAAGAATTGAAGAATTTTAATGGCACTACAGATGTGGTGCGGGATGTTTCTCCCAGTATAGTTGATCGGACTATTATCGTCGCCTTGTGGAAGGGAATTTTATTGTTTCAAGTTCAGTAGCGGTAATTCTGAGAGCTCTGAGGCTAGGCACATGTTTCCATGATGCTTATGAACGATTATTCCGCAGTAGTGATATAATGGTAGGATGTTTTGCCAACGTGTCATGGCAGTGAATGACTTGGAGAGAGGTTTATTCAGTACATAATCAAGAGATTCAGTATTTTATTTCCGGCAGGGGAAAGGCAATCGGACTAAGGATGGTCAGATGTGGGCTGGTGGAAGTAATGAGACTTGGTATTTTCAAGCGTGGTGGAGCTTTCTTCTATGATGGGGTGTCGTTGTCCTAATTGAACATACTAAGTTTTTTGGTGTTATGATCTTCTACAATTTGCCTTTAGGGAAAGATATTGTGAAATAGTATTGGGGATACAACTGTTAGATATCGCAGGGTGGGGTGGTTTAGGATTGAATCAGTATTTCTAATGTCAACGATATGAGAAAGATGATCTTCTGAAAGGTGTAAAGTTAGCAGCAACCGTGGGTTCAAGTGCCACGAACATAGACTTTATTCAAGGCAGTAGCTGAACAACAAAGGATGAGGAAAGACATGAGGGAAGTGTCAGGCGGTGACTAAAATTTATAGAAGGGCGAGTATAAGAGGCCAAGGGTCGAGTAATCGATTAAGGGGATGAGTTCCGCCAAAGTGGGAGAGTGGCGAAGTTGCATATGGGCTTTGTAGCGGGATGACCACGTACCTTAAGGAGAGTTTGGAATGTTTTGGGATTATAGTGACTAGCGATTGAAGTCTACAGGTTTAATGTGAAGCATGGTCTATTATGCGGCAGGAGATTTGATATAACTGGAAGGAGCTGCTTGAAATGAAGGAGAATGCAGCATAACTCTGAATTGGAAGGATGATGTCGCACATTTAATTGATGTCCACGAGGGGTGAATGGACTTGTGCATCTTGAGAGTGATCTCGGACTTAGGATGGGTTACTGGTGTCATAGTGATTGTACCCCGTACAGCAGCGTTTGAAGATGTCGAAGAGTGATTTCCACAGAGGATTATTCCCTATGAGCAGGTTAGCGGTCACATGGTTGGCGATGTTTCTCCAAAGAATTATATGGGTTATACAGCAAAGAGATCGGTCATGCGAAAGTGTTTGAAGATTTAGAGAATTCAAAGGGGTTTTATAGAAAGATTTTGAGAATTTTGACGGTTGATTGTGCAAGGATATGTGTGACGACCCAAAGGGTCATCACCTGTTTTCCTCATCTGTTTTGTGCTTCCGAGGCCTTGAAAACCTCATTTTCTATTGCCTCGATTTGTATGCGCAGTTCGGGCGTGTAGCCGAAAATTTTCTATGTTGAAATATGTGAATTTTGTGAAAAATTTAAAGAATTTTGATATTAATATGATTATAGTTGACTTTGGTCAACATTTTTGGTAAACGGACCCGGACCCGAGATTGGACGGTCCCGGAAGGTCCGTAGAAAAATATAGGACTCGGGCATGTGCCCGGAGTCGAAATCCGAGGTCTAGAACTTGAGTAAAAGAATTTTTCTGTTAAATTATTTTTCTGAAATTATTAAGGAAAATGAAAATGAAATATGATTAAAAGACTATGGTATCGGCTCGTATTTTGGTTCCGACGCCCGGTACAAGTCTTATATATTGTTTAAGCGCTTCCTGTAAAGTTTGATCTAAATCGAACGTCGTTTTATGTATTTCGGACCTAAATGTCTAAAGTTGGAAGTTTATGAATTTTTAAAGGTGAATCATGAGTTTTGAGGCTTGATTATATGTAAATGATATTATTTTGGAGATTTGATCGCGCGAGCAAGTTCGTATGATGTTTTTGAGTCAGTGTGTATATTTGGTTTGGAGCCCCGAGGGCTCGGGTGAGTTTTGAGTAGGTCCCGGGAGGCTTTAGGCTTAAAATATCAGATGTGGCAAAGTAGCAGGTCCCACGCGGCCGCGGCGCATTTCTGTGCGGTTCGCGTGGACTTGTTCAGAGAGTCGTTGGGTTAAGTTCAACCAGTGCGGCCGCGCACCAAATTAGTGCGGTCTGCGCTGGAAGCCATGCGGCCGCAGTGCGTTTCTGTACGGTTCGCGTGGCTAGGTTCAGTGAGGCCCATGGCTTGGGTTCGACCAGCGCGGCCGCGTACCAAAACAGTGCGGTCCACGCTGGGTAGCTTCAGAGAGCCAATTTTCTTCCTTTTTTTGGCGCGGCCGCGTGGCATTTCTGTGCGGTCCGCGCCAGCTTCAGTAAAGTATATAAATCCGAGATTTTCAGCTATTTTTACACTTTTTCAAAACCCAAAACATAAGAGGCGATTTTCCAAACAATTCTTCTTCTTCTTAAAAACGATTGGTAAGTGATTTCTAATGTATTTTCTTTACTCCTTAACATCTTTAAACATAATTTCAACTTCAAAACAAGGATTTAATGGGCAAATTTGGGAATTTAGGGTAGAACTACGGTTCCTAAATTTGGAGGTTTTGGACCTCAATTTGGGGTCCGATTCCAAAACAAATCACATATCTGAGTTCATGGGGGGATGGGTAATCAGGTTTTAATTCGAACCTCGGGTTTTGACCACGTGGACCCGGGTACATTTTGGGAATTTTTGAGTAAAACTTAGGGAAACCATTTTTTTTTGCATTCACATTGATTCATAAAGAGTTTATTAAAGTAATTGAATGATTTGTGATTAGATATGAGCGAGTTGGAGGTGNATGGTGACGAGTATCTATACATTGGTGTCTAGCATGACCGTGAGTCCTTATAATGTGATTATCATAAGCTGGCTGTGAATTCCATGTTTATTGGAGGATGTCTATATACTGTGAATAACGTGTGAACAATAAATGATCATTATATTCTTTGGAGCGTTGGGTCAGAATAGTAAAGTGAATTGTAAGATAAGTAAAGTAAGGAAAAGGAAACGTTGTTGATTATTCCCTTGCCGGGACGTAAGTATTTAATGTATTCTCCCTTGCCGGGATGATTGAACTATTAATTGTGCTCCCTTGCCGGGATGATTGAACTGTTAATTGTGCTCCCTTGCCGGGATGTTTGTTATGTATTTTGTCTGCTGTGTGTCCCTTCATTGTGACTGTTGCTTGGGGACTCAGACTGTTAAATGATATTGTGGATGATACAGAGGATCGGGTTGCGCGCCACAATAATGATAAATGATAAATGATAAATGATATGGTTCAACAGTGGTATTGTGGAGCAGGTTGCATGCCACAACAATGGTAATTATGGAGCGGGTTGCACGCTGCAACAGTTGATGATATCATATGTTTATATCTGAATATTGATTTCTGGTTTCATTGTGGATTTAAGCTATTTTTGTTTTTACTCTANGTTTACGTGGTGTCCAATCTAGCCTCGTCACTACTTCGCCGGGGTTAGGCTAGACACTTACCAGCACATAGGGTCGGTTGTGCTGATACTACACTTCTGTGCATTTTTGTACAGGTCCAAGTTTTGAGCAGCAGCAACAGCAGTAGTTCGAGAGCAGGATTTTATTATCACGAGACTGAGGTAGCCTTGCAGGCATCCGCAGGCCCGGCATCTCTTCTCATTCTTTTCATTTATGCTGTTACCTTATTGTTTTGAGACAGACAGCTGTTATATTTCTTTCAGAATTTTATATGTAGTTTATTCTTAGTAGTTCGTGAGTATGTGACACCAAATCTTGGGTAGAGAACATTGTTGAGCATTTCCTATTTATTCAGACTTATGAAATTAGACTTCCGTAGTTATTGTTGTTATTATTAATGATGCTATAAATTGACAATAGAATGGTATTACTAATGGAAACGGTAAGTAAGTTGGCTTGCCTAGCTACCACGAGTAGGCGCCATCACGATCCCGATGGTGGGAAATCCGGGTCGTGACAAGTTGGTATCAGAGCACTAGGTTACATAAGTCTCACAACTCACGAACAAACTTAGTATAGTCTGAGGAGTAGGTACGGAGATGTCTGTACTTGTTCCCCAGAGTCTATTGAGTTAGGAAAAGTTTCACATTTGTTCTTTCTTGTCGTGCGGTTCTGTTTCTCAAAGCTAATTGAATTTCTACTCTTGTCTTCCCACGAGTGGCGAAGTCACGTACCTCTTCTTCAGCCGAACAACGGCACAGGCCGGTGTTAGATCAACTACGCCTTCAGAAGTTTTGCGGAGGTCGGATAGGTTTCACCAAACTTTTCGCTACCACCTTCAGCGGTCCATCCTTTGAGAACCCACGAGATTTTTCTTGACCGTTGCTACGAGGTATTGCAGAACGTGGGAATAGTTGAAAGCGAGAGGGTTGATTTTACTATTCTTCGGATGGCAAATAGAAGTAGTGGAATGATAATGTAATTACAAAACCAGTTGTGGTTACAACGGAAGATATAGACGTATCAAGAGATCGCCTAATGAATCATGCAAGGGTTCAACGGACCTTGACGTCTGGTTGATTTATTTGAGTTGTGAAGGAATGTTTTGAAGGAGTTTATCTCCCGAATTCTCTGCAATATGTGGTATATATGATCTGAACGTTTGTGCCAGGTCACCATGACAGTGTCTGAATATGTCATCAGGTTCAATAATTTAGCTGAGCCTCAAAGGAATTGTTATGAATATGGTAGATTGGAGATATATAATTTATGAAAGCACTCAGGCTACGTGCCCCGTTGCAGTTAATACTCAGCTTACATGACCAGCCAGAGGTAGGGGTCAGGATGTTAGAGGTGGAGGTGAGACTCCTAGAGGTGGAGACCCAGCCGTTGATATAATTTCTATGGTATGGCTAAGGTCACTATACCAGATGGTGTCATCACATGTACAATTCTGATCGTTATGAAAAGGATATTTTTTCTTAATTTGATTTGGTTTTGAAAAATTTAGGCGGGTCCTCTTAATATGCTCCACTCATGAGTGAGCTTCGTAATCCTTAAATCTACTTGTGTAAATACTTACGTTAGGCTATTATATGGAGATAGCTATCCCTATTATTGTGTGTGTTGGTCACTAAAAATATTTATGAGGCTAAAAGTGATTTTTTTTTGTTACTTACTACATTGGGTTTTGATGTGATTTCAGGATAATTAATTTCAATTGTAAATTATACGCCCTATCGGTATGAGGGTTCACTATATGTTGTCATTTTCTTGACGGAATTATTGAAAAGAAGAAAGATGAAAAAATTCAGTTGACACAATGTGCAATTACTTGTGATTCAAGGGTTGAGGATGAGATCCTCAAAATTTTATATAATGTGAAATATTTTTAACCGAGCTACAAGCTGCGGTGGATGTTATATAAGGACAAGGTCCTGGCGGTGGAAAGTTTATGTGTTCAAAATTCTCCTTTTATGAAATTAAAATTTTTGTACTATATTATAAATGGGAGTCATGCATGTTAGGCTTATTTGACAATTCTGGTATAATTTCTATTCATACTTAGCCATTTCTATTTTTAATATATACTTTATGGTGCGTAGTCAGGTTGTGGAATTATTGCTAGGAGTTGTTTTGGTATCACACTGACAGGTGGATAGGCCCAATTACAGGTGAGACTCTACCGAAGTTTCTGAAAAACTTGGGAGTTAGGAGAATTTGGAATATTGAGATGTGCAAATAAAGAGATAAGTTACATTATGAGTTCCTGGCCATGTCTTTTAGGCTGACAAATGCCCCAGTAGCTCTTATGGATTTGATGAACCAAGTACACACGCCTTATTTAGACTTGCTCATGATAGTCTTCATTGATGACATATGGATGCACTCCCACAGTCAGGAGGAGCATGAGCAGCACCACAGAATCGCTCTTTAGACTCTGAAAAATAGTCAACTATATGCAAAATTTTCAAAGTGTAAGTTCTGGTTGAGTTCAGTTGCATTTCTGGGTCATATTGTATCAGCAGAGGGTATTCAGATTGATCCCAAGAAGATTGAGGCAGTCAAGAACTGGCCTAGACCAACATCAGCCACAGAGATTCGGAGTTTCTTGGGATTAGCAGGTTATTATCGGCGGTTCGTGGAGGGGTTTTCATCTATTGCAACCCCGATGACCGGATTGACCTTGAAAGGTGTCCAGTTTGAATGGTCAGATGAATGTGAGGCAAGCTTTCAAAAGCTCAAGACAGCCTTGACCATAGCACCGGCGTTGGTTTTTCCCACAGGTTCGGGACCCTATACGGTCTATTGTGATGCTTACCGTATTGGGCTTGGTGCAGTGTTGATGCAAGATGGCAAAATTATTGCCTATGCTTCGAGGCAATTGAAGATTCATGAAAAGAACTATCCAGTGCATAACCTGGAGTTGGCGGCGATTGTTCACGCATTGAAGATATAGAGACATTATTTGTATGGTGTGGCATGTGAAGTATTCACCGATCACAAGAGTCTTGCTTATATTCCGGTCAGTCAGAGGCTGATTATTTTGGAGGTTCAGGCCTTAGCCAACCGATTTGTGAGGTTGGATATTTCTGAGTCTAGTCGAGTGCTAGCTTGCACGGTCGCTCGCTCTTCATTATTGGAGCATATCTGCGATCGGCAATTTGATGATCCTCATTTATGTGTCCTTAAAGACACGGTTCAGCGAGGAGGTGCAAAACATATCACCTTAGATGCTGATGGAGTTTTGAGATTTGCAAGGGCGAATTTGTGTGCCAAATGTTGATGGACTTCGAGAATTGATTTTAAAGGAAGCTTATAGTTCCCGGTATTCTATTCACCCGGGCGTCGCGAAGATGTATCAGGACTTGCGGCAGTATTATTGGTGGCGTAGGATGAAAAAGGACATTGTCGCGTATGTCGCTCGGTGTTTGAATTGTCAGCAGGTCAAATATGAGCATCAAAGGCATGGTGGTATGTTTCAGAGGATTGAGCTTCCCGAGTGGAAGTGGGAGCGGATTACAATGGATTTCATTACTGGACTTCCGTTGACTCGAAAGAAGTTTGATGCTATTTGGGTCATTGTTGATAGGCTGACCAAGTCAGCACATTTCATTCCAATAGCAGTCTCCTATTCATCCGAGAGGTTAGCTGAGATTTATATCCGGGAGATTGTTCGCCTTCATGGGGTGCCGGTATCCATTATCTCAGATAGCGGTATGCAGTTTACCTCGTGCTTCTGGGGAGCGGTTCAGCAAGAGTTTGGCACCCAGGTTCAGTTGAGCACAGCATTCCATCCTCAGATAGATGGTCAGTCCGAGAGGACTATTTAGATATTGGAGGATATGCTCCGAGATTCTGTCATTGACTTTAGAGGCTCGTAGGACCAGTTTTTGCCTTTAGCAGAGTTCGCCTACAACAACAGCTACTAGTCCCGCATTCAGATGGCTCCATATGAGGCATTGTATGGTAGGCAATGTCGGTCTCCAGTCTGATGGTTTGAGTCGGGAGAGGCTCGGTTGTTGGGTACTGATTTAGTTCAGGAGGCCTTAGATAAGGTCAAGGTTATTCAGGAGAGATTGCGTTCAGCTCAGTCTAGGCAGAAGAGTTATGCAGACTGTAAGGTCCGAGATGTAGATTTTATGGTTGGTGAGCGAGTATTGCTCCGGGTGTCGCCTATGAAGGGCGTGATGAGGTTCGGAAAGAAGGGCAAG
>MU727111.1:2866-14844 GCA_026770625.1 Nicotiana glauca | reverse complement strand
CTTGGGTTCGACCAGCGCGGCCGCGCACCAAAACAGTGCGGTCCGCGCTGGGTAGGTTCAGAGAGCCAATTTTCTTCCTTTTTTCGGCGCGGCGGCGTGGCATTTCTGTGCGGTCCGCGCCAGCCTTTAGTAAAGTATATAAATCCGAGATTTTCAACTATTTTTACACTTTTTCAAAACCCAAAATATAAGAGGCGATTTTCCAAACAATTCTTCTTCTTCTTCAAAACGATTGGTAAGTGATTTCTAATTTATTTTCTTTACTCCTTAACATCTTTAAACATAATTTCAACTTCAAAACAAGGATTTAATGGGGAAATTTGGGAATTTAGGGTAGAACTAGGGTTCCTAAATTTGAGGGTTTTGGACCTCAATTTGGGGTCCAATTCCAAAACAAATCACATATCTGAGTTCATGGGGGGATGGGTAATCACGTTTTAATTCGAACCTCAGGTTTTGACCACGTGGACCCAGGGGCATTTTGGGAATTTATGAGTAAAACTTAGGGAAACCATTTTTTTTTGCATTCACATTGATTCATAAAGAGTTTATTAAAGTAATTGAATGATTTGTGATTAGATACGAGCGAATTGGAGGTGGAACCGCGAGGTAAAGCAATAGTTGAGGATTAAGTGGATTTCAAGGCTTTGAGGTAAGTGTTTGGTTTAACCCTAGCTTGAGGGCATAGGAGTTGAGTCTTGTTGCTAATTGCTATGTGATCAAGTACGATGTATAGTCATGGTGACGAGTATCTATACATTGGTGTCTAGCATGACCGTGAGTCCTTATAATGTGATTATCATAAGCCGGCTGTGAATTCCAAGTTTATTGGAGGATTTTTATATACTGTGAATAACATGTGAACAGTAAATGATCATTAAATTCTTTGGAGCATCGGCTCAGAATAGTAAAGTGAATTGTAAGATAAGTAAAGTAAGGAAAAGGAAACGTTGTTAATTATTCCCTTGCCGGGACGTAAGTAATTAATGTATTCTCCCTTGCCGGGATGATTGAACTGTTAATTGTGCTCCCTTGCCGGGATGATTGAACCGTTAATTGTGCTCCCTTGCCGGAATGTTTGTTATGTATTTTGTCTGTTGTGTGTCCCTTCATTGTGAGTGTTGCTTGGGGACTCATGCTGTTAAGATACTGTGGAGCGGGTTGCACGCCGCAACGAATGATACAGAGGATCGGGTTACGCGCCGCAATAATGATTAATGATAAATGATAAATGATATGGGTCGGGTTGCACGCTGCAATAGTGGTATTGTGGAGCGGGTTGCACGCCGCAACAATGGTAATTATGGAGCGGGTTGCACGTCGCAACAGTTGATGATATCATATGTTTATATCTGAATATTGATTTCTGGTTTCACTGTGGATTTAAGCTGTTTTGGTTGTTACTCCAGATTACTGTTAAATTTGTATTTCCCCACAGCATGTTTCCCCCCTCCCATATTGTTAATTACTTGGTATTTGATTTTCGCCGTATATTTATAACTGCACAGGTTTACGTGGTGTCCAGTCTGGCCTCGTCACTACTTCGCCAGGGTTAGGCTAGACACTTACCAGCACATGGGGTCGGTTGTGCTGATACTACACTTCTGTCATTTTTGCATAGGTCCAGGTTTTGAGCAGCAGCAGCAGCAGTAGTTCGGGAGCAGGATTTTATTATCACGAGACTGAGGTAACCTTGCAGGTGTTCGCAGGCCCGGCGTCTCTTCTCATGCTTTTCATTTATACTGTTGCCTCATTGTTCCGAGACAGACAGCTGTTATATTTCTTTCAGACTTTTATATGTAGTTTATTCTTAGTAGTTCGTGAGTATGTGACACCAAATCTTGGGTAGAGAACATTGTTGAGCTTTTCGTATTTATTCAGACTTATGAAATTAGACTTCCGTAGTTATTGTTGTTATTATTAATGATGCTATAAATTGACAATAGAATGGTATTACTAATGGAAATAGTAAGTAAGTTGGCTTGCCTAGCTACCACGAGTAGGTACCATCACGATCTTGATGGTGTGAAATCCGGGTCGTGACAATATGTCAATAAGAGATAAAGAATTCTAGTGAATTCTAGAGTTGCACAATGATGGCTTCAAGCTAAGTGGGAGAGTCCCACCGCCTATGATTGGGTTTCATGGTTAACTACTGGTGAGGTTTATGGTTGTTAGTATATTTTTGGGTTATTTCGGCTACGGGGAAAGAACATAAGTGGTGATTTGAGCAAAGGAATTAATGAAGGATGCTATGGTTGGCCTTATTGGCTCATGTTCAGACTTGGGGAATGATTCAGGACTTATGCCTTGTAAGGATGCGGGTTTCCAGAGGAGTGATTCCACCGGGTGTCTCGTCGAGGGGGTATTCATGTGTTATAAGATTTATGGAGTTGATTATATTTGATACCAAATCAGAGTGGGTGGATCTCAACAACGGTCCTAGGGGATTCAAAAAGAGGTAAAGTATGGTGCCTAATGATTTCGAACCGATAAGTACGGTTAAGAATCAAGCTTGTTAGCAGCCTATGAGAAGAGGCACAGAATGTTCTGTGATGTTTTGGCTTGCAATGTAGCAATTGGGAGGTATGAAATGGTTTGTGGGATTTGAGACAGCATGGTCTCGTGATTCAAGGTCACTTGTGACGAGTGCGGATAGAGTGTGCTAAGTGTTGAATAGAGTTGTTATTGTTTCTAAGGCAATCAGGGTAAATCGAAAGAAGATAGATTGGTTTGCCATAGTTTAGTTGGCATATTGGTGGTAGAGATCAGTTCCCTCAGTTTGATCAAGTTGTGTGTGCAATTTGTGGCGGTACGTGTGAGGCTTGTCGGTCGCCGTAATTAATGTTGTTCAGAAGCATTCTTCTATTATGGCCTGTTATGTGTAGGCGGATCTCGGAAGGGCTATGGTGGCTTAGACAAATACTTAGATGTTTCCCTATACTACGGTTATGAGAATTTACCTGTGTGATGCTATAGTTCTCTTGAAGTCAATCCAGTGAAAAGATTTTAGTGGCACGTTTGGTGCAGTGAGTGGTATGAAATTTGAAGTGAGGATCAAGGTTGCAGTTCGGTGCTGACAAGGATGTCACGAGCTCGGACGAGTAAGAAAGGAGTTTCGATGTTTAAAGTGAGTTGGTATTGTCGTCAGTATCACCTGAGATCGGTGTTCTATGAAAAAGGCTTTGTATCCTGGTTAAGGGTTCTTGATCACTTTTCAGTGTTAGTGCGGCCGGAGGTTTGGATGTGCGGACCCGTTATTTTTATTTCGGAAGGTTGTGGGAGCGTGACCCACAGGAAGATTGTATAAGTGTGACATGTAGTCACTTGATTGATTAAAGATTTAAACCACGTATGAGGATTATTGTAATATCATTAATTTGAAAATTTATGCCCGGAGGGCACTCTATTTATTGGGTTATGGACTGTGGAGGTTCGCTCCGGTTATGAGGGTTGTTGTTATGTGTTATGAGAAAAGGAGAGTTATTATGGACCTTTGAAAGGTTATTAGCCTAGTTGGTGCAATCAGAAATCAGCTTGAGATCAGTGGATTGATTTAAATGTGAACAGGGGCTTTATATCAGGCCAGATGTGTTCATCTCAGCAATACGCTCCTTATGGAAGGGAGTCGGGGTGTTATTTCATTTTCAGCTATTTCATGTAATGATGTATTGCGTCGTGCGAGTTGTGAGATGGCTTGGTGAACTTCTTATGTGTTGAGGTTCCGCATAGAGATGAGGTTATATGAGCAGGATGGCTCTTGAGATTCAGATCATATATCGCACTTCAGTTGTGCTCGAGTTTGTGGATTATGGCGTTATATGTCTCCCCAGGGAATGGTATTATACACTTAGTGTGTTTATGACTAACATTCAGTATTTTATTGTAATCAACAAATTTAGCTCGATGTCCATCTCCTTATGTGAGATCTATGTGTGGGTCAGGTGGCACGTCGGCATGGCTACGTTATTTGGATCGGGTTGCGCGCCACAACAGTGTGATGTTGAGTATAATTTTCTATATGCTATTTTTGTATGTCTTGCTTCCTATTTTCTAAGGAAAGTCCGTATTAGTGTGTGAGTTAGGTAATTACTTCCAGAGTTCATTTTCCTTTTGTATCGCATTTGAATTGGTGGCGTATTAGCACATTGTGGCATCATATGAGACTTTTGGTCATGTCGGGGTGGCTTATTGCCTGAGCAATTCTTACAGGGAAAGACGAGATCCTTTGATCTAGGATCAGTGCAATCCGACTATATGAAGTATATGATGGAGCTAAGACCATTATTTGGTTCAGAATGAGGTGATGGTTCATGTCAGGAGTATAGACCTGATGATTTGTTGATTCGGCAGTCGGTCATGAATTTCTACACATCTTTTCATCATGGTAGTATTGTAAGAATTAGAGCAAGACCTATGTAGGTTATGAGATGCAATGGGAGCATCAGATTTAAGGAATTTTGATTAAATTGATCAGAGAATGTTATTGTGGTCCTATAAGTAAAAGTGGTGCAAGTCGTGAATTCAGATAAAGTATGCAGTCATGTTTCGGGGCTGTGTAGTTATTGATACGGTGAGCGTATGTTGGAAACAGGTCGGGCATAGAATTTCAGATGTTGGAATTAGGCTCTAAGGCTTATCTGCTTGAATAAAAGGAAATATCTTCAGAATTGATCGAGCTAATGTGCTCAACTGAGTTTTGGTAGCACGGGAAGGTGCATGAAGTGCAAAACAATGATTTCAAACTATTTCGGTGCAGTTCTCAGCACGTTCGAGTACGAACTGTCACACCTCCTTTTTACGATTTATACACCCCGTGAAGGGCGTAAAGGAGTTTTTCCAATCAAAGGACAGTCGGAATGGAATTTATTATTATTTATTCAGAGTCGCCACTTGGGAGATTAATGGTGTCCCAAGTCACCGGTTGAATCCCGAACCGAGGAAAATATGACTCTGTTAATAGTTCGCGAACCAGAAATCTGGATAAGGAATTCTGTTAACCCGGGAGAAGGTGTTAGGCATTCCCGGATTCCGTGGTTCTAGCACAGTCGCTCAACTGTTGTATTTGATTTTTATTTGATTTCAATACATGTTTTGTCTTTTATGTGCCATTTTTGTTAATAATCCGTTTTTATTATAGTTATTATTTATTTTACAAGAATTACAATATCGTAAAAATGTATCTCGAACCACGCCGTACCAGTACGCCCGTGGCTTTTAACACATTTCGACTTCGTTGATATTTGGATTTGGGTCACATAAATGTGCACCCGTATTGAGGAAAGTAATATTATTAACATACGCGCCTACAGCGACCACGTGTTTATTATCTTTGGGGAAGGCCGTGAAATTTGCTAAACTGCCCGTCACGAATTTCTAAGTATTTTTATTTAAGCAATTGTTGAGGGCCCCGCAATTATGTATTTGATTTGGCGAGGCTCGTCTCATCATTTTATTAAAGGTTAATCCTAAAGTGAACTATATTCTCTATTTGTTTTTGTCCCTAAAATAAGGAAAAAGTCCTAATTAATTGAAGGCTCTAAATTTAAAACTCAATTTCAAACAATAACACTACGGATAGAAGTGGCTTCAGGCTTAGGAAGCCCAAAATCACATAATTCCCATGTTGTGAGCTTAAACTCTCGTTGCTGCAAGCATTGGGCTTGGAATAGTCCAAATACACGGGACTGCAACCAAAAATGGGCTTCGAGCCAAAATGTATACCAATATTTTGCCTTGATTTAATAATAATGATCAACACTATAATAAACCAGTTTAGCATTGAAATCATTCAAGGAAATCCACTACACTATTCTGATTTGAAAGGTAAACAATGTGTTAAAACTTCGATCAGTTTACTATTCTGTTTGAATATATATATCACCATTACATTTCTTTAATTTTTGACAATTAGACAAAATAGATTGAAATTACAGTTATCAATTGCTAACACACATCAATCTGGGCGTAGTAACTAACTACACCATTTATTAATACTAACATGGCTATGCTAATTCTTATTTTTTATTCAAACCTGACTGTACAACGATCAAAAGCAAACTAGTGATAACCTATGAGTATTAACTAACACCACACGAAGCTATTGAAGAAGCAATTCAGCTTTAAAAACTAAAATTGAAACAAACATCACATGCTGAGTTTAAAATCAGTCGTAACTTTTCAATTTTAACTTCAACAAAATGCTAAACTAAACAAACTGAAAGCTACAGCTAAATAGTCACGAAATGCAACAGTCTAAAAAAAATCCGACAATAGTTCTAATACAAATTCAACTAATCCTAATGAATACAAATAGTTATAGTTAAATTCTATACACATACACAGATCTGATCAGATCAAAACATATATTGCTAATGGAATTTTTAGAACAGCAAATTAACATCCTGTTTCATTTATCAAACTCGAAATTACATCAGTGAGAATAAATGTGTACCTGAGCAGAAAATATGAGAAGAAGAAGAATTAGATATCTAAATCAACAACAGCAAACAGGAATCAATACAGCAAATTTCAATCACAGCCTCAACACCACCAGAATTAAGCCACAGCAAGATGTAAACCAGAAGAACACAAATTTGACCAATCCAGTGCAAACTCACAGCATTTTTCAATTAACAGAAACAGAGAAAATATATTTACAACCTTCTAGTTGAATTAAAGGTCAATGAAATAGTGGATTTTTGGATATTTCTACTAATTCTAATGTTTTTGAATTTTGGAGGTATTGAATTTCAAAAATGTTGATCTATAATGGCAGAAATTACTTGAAGGATATTTTTCAGATTGCCCACCTTTTTTTTCTTTTTAAAATAAGGCATATTGATGCCTATTTATAGATTTAAATTTGGAGGGAAGTTCAAATTTTATTTATTACACTATGGTCCCTCTTTTATTTCATTTATACCCTTATTCTTTTACTTGTAATTCAATTAACTAACCATATTTATGAAAAATTATGCTAACACCATATCCTAGTGTAATCCCCTTTTTGCCCTCACTTCTCTTAAAAATCTACCCTATTGCCCTTTTCCTATACCCAAACTACCCCCACTTCCTTAGATTTATTACTAATCGCCCCTTTTAAGATCCCCAAAACACCTCTGAAATCTGAATGTTTTTACTAAGTAACCTACTGCCCTTTTACCCTTTCAACCCCCTTGAATTATTTAACTATTAGATTTTACAATTAACTATAACAAACTAATTATCAGAATTAATAAAAATCAACCAATCATTAACTAATTACTATTCGAAATTCAAACAGCTATAACTAAATCAACTAATTACTGTCAAAAAGTACTCAAACTAATTAATCACTAACAATTATCAGAATCGGCTATTATCAGAAGTTAATGAAACAAACAATTAAAATTGCACTTGTTCAATTAAAAAACCAATTTCACTAATCAAATTATTTACTAAATCAACTTTAATCAGAATCTATTTATTAAAAACCTAATATTAATATTAGAAATTAAGATGCTATTTAACAAGAATCAATAAATCCTAGTGACAAACAAAACTTGAAAGACAAATAATGAAAAACAATTAAAAATATATAACAATCATATGCAAGAAAATAAAGACAAAGAAACAGAAGAAAAGAAAACTTAGTTTTTTTTCCGTTTATTTGGACAGTCTCTTCTTTCTCTTTTTTTTAGTTATCAAAATCTTCCAAGAATCCAGGGAGGTCTTGTGGTCAATTTTGAAACTTTTCTCACCAGAAAATCTTCAAACTTATTTTCGAGACGTTTTAGTTGGACTTGAAGTTCAAGACTCTTAAAAATGTGTTGAGGAAGGTCAGAAGATGGTTTGGTGTGATTTTTGGTTAGTTTGGGTGAAGTCGTGTTCGCCGGAGTTAGGGTTCCGGCGATACATTTTTGGATATTCGAAGCGAAAGAGAGGGATTCAAAGGAAACGAGGTAGAGGGGTCGGTGGGATTTGGGGCGGCTGAGGGAGACGAAGGGTGAAAGGGTGGAAAATATTTTCTGATTTTGATTTAGTATTGGTATATTAAAGTGTAACGATCGCCCCTGACCGTTGGATTAAAACATACCAATGGCTCAGATTTTTTGAGCCCTCATACGACATCGTTTATTTTTTAATGAGAGCAGGCCATATAACCGTTAGATCAACCAATTTCAAAGGCTGAGATTGAATTTTTCAAAACGGGGTCGTTTTGGCTAGGCGGGGCAGACGGGCATGGAGTAATTTTGGGCTGAGTATATTTTTGGTTTGGGCTTAGGGTATTTAGCCCAAAATTTTAAACAATCCCTTCTTTCTTTTGTATTTATTTTCTCATTTTTGTATTTTTGTTTTGTATTTTTATGTTCTACTTTCAAATTTATTATTATATTTCTTTTCAGATTTATAAAATTTAAAAATTAGGCTAATCCAACTAATTAAAGCCTAAAATTAATAACTATATATTTTTTAACGATTTTTAATTAAAAAATATTAAAATGAACTATTTTTCTGTGATTTTCTTTAAATTGTTGTAAAAATGAATTAATACCTACTTGAAATTAAATTCCTAATGTAAATACATATTTTGTATTATTATTATTTTTATGAGTTTATTATGCAACTAATTAACACAAAAATGCAACAAATATCAACAAAATTGTAAAAATAATGAAAAATTATTTTATTTGGATTTTAGGAATAATTTGCTTAGGGAAAAAATCATGTGCTCATAGCTGCCCCTCTTTGCTCGGAAACATGAAGAGTTTTCGTGCAAAGACAAGTGAGCGGTAATGAGGGATTTTTGCCCATTCGCATATTCCGTGTGAAACATTTTTCAAAGTTTGAGCGCACCCTGCTTCAGAGATTGCCTACATATCCCAGGCTAAACAGGAATCAGGTCAGTGTAGTTCAGGAGTGTTTGGTAGCTGGGACTACCGGAAGCTGTGATTTCATTGCTGTTGTTGCTGCTAGCTGACCCCCTTATTACACCATGTAAGATAAAAAGAAGCTAGCCTAAGCTATGCTCTATTAGTTACAAGAAATCCTATCTATGTCTTTCAAACCTCCTCTTGTGTTGCCTTGACCTTGTATCTTGTGCTCTTTCAATGGAGTTCTGGCTATTGCCTTGGCGATGTTTTGAAATATGTGTCCATTCTTCAGGTGGATTCCTGCTTGCGACTGCTTGAAAAGGTATTCCCTTGTTCTCCAGGTGGGCTCCTGCTGGCGATTGCTTGAAGATGTATTCCCTTGTTTTCCAGGTGGGCTCCTGCTGGCGATTGCTTGAAGATGTATTCCCTTGTTTTCCAGGTGGGCTCCTACTTACGATTGCTTGAAGATGTATTCCCTTGTTTTCCAGGTGGGCTCCTGCTTGCGATTGCTTGAAGATGTATTCCCTTGTTTTCCAGGTGGGCTCCTGCTTGCGATTACTTTGAGAAAGTATTCCCTTGTTATCCAGGTGGGCTCCTGCTTACGACAAAATAAACAACCAAAGAAAATTTTCTGCCCCAGTATGGTGACTGGGCATATCGTGTTATCAGATATTAAAATTTAAAAGCTAAAATTTGGATTGTACTTCCCTTGTTTTCCAGGTGGATGCCTGCTTGTTGCATTCGAAAAGATATTCCCTTGTTTTCCAGGCGGGTTCCTGCTTGCTGAATTTTAAAGATATTCCCTTATTTTTCAGGTGGGTTCCTGCTTGCTGAATTTGAAAGATATTCCCTTGTTCTTCAGGTGGGCTTCTGCTTGCAACAATCATACAAAACGAAGAAAATTTCTGCCCCGGTTTGATAACTGGCAGCGTTGTGTTACCGAATATTAAACTTGAAGGATTAAACTTGCATTATACTTCCCTTGTTCTCCAGGTGGGTGCCTGACTGCTGCACTTGAAATGTATTCCCTTGTTCTTTAGGTGGGCTCCTACTTACAACAACCATACAACGAGAAAAAAAATTTCTGCCCCAGTTTGATAACTGGGCGCATTATGTTACTGAATGTTAACTTGAAGGATAAGAGCTGCATTATACTTCCCTTGTTCTCCAGGTGGGTGCCTGACTGCTGCACTTGAAATGTATTCCCTTGTTCTTCAGGTGGGCTCCTGCTTATTATAACCATACAACAAGGAAAATTTTTTTTTCCCCAGTTTGATAACTGGGCGCATTATGTTACTGAATGTTAACTTGAATGATAAGAGCTGCATTATACTTCCCTTGTTCTCCAGGCGGGTGTCTGACTGCTGCGTTTGGAATGTATTCCCTTGTTCTTCAGGTGGGCGCCTGCTTGCTAACTTTGGAAAGTATTCCCTAGTTATTCAGGTGGGCTCCTGCTTATAAAGAAAATTTCTTTCTGCCCCTGTTTTAATCAAAGAACGATTTGTTAATATAAAAAATGGTGGTTAGCTGCTGGCATTCTTATTGGCTATGCTCTCGCTTCTGACTTTGCTCCGACTTGCCTCTTTGGACTTGCTTTGACTTGCCATGACTTCCCGGCTTCTTTCAAACCCTCTGATCCTGATGACCCAAATGTTTTCCCTCATACTACTGTCTTGGTATTTCTATTCGCTTTTTGTGAAACTTTGCTTCTCCCATCAATTATCTGATTACTCTTCTGATAGGATTTACATTGGTCCTTTGCGTTTTACTTTTCTTTAATATGTCCCGATCTCGTTGTGCCACACAATTGGGAAGTTGATAGTTAAAATCTCACCTACCAACCGGAATCCGCCAAAATTCAAACTTCACCAATTCAAGCCTAATTCTACACCGGACCTCCAAATCCAATTCCGATCGCTCTCCTAAGTCACAAATCATCCCCCGAAGCTAACCGAACCACCGGAATTCACATCCGAGCCCTCTAACCACATAGTCAACTTCCGGTTGACTTTTCTAAAACAAGCTTCCTTCTAAGAGGCTAAATGCATTAATTCCAACTAAAACCAGCTCAATTCTACTCGATCAACTCTAATACCGATATTGAAACATGAAAAAATACAATAAGGGAAAAACGGGGCGGTAACTCACGTGACAACGGGTCGGGTCGTCACAAGGCCAATCCTAAAGTGAACTATATTTTCTATTTGTTTTTGTCCCTAAAACAAGGAAAAAGTCCTAATTAATTAAAGGCTCTAAATTTAAAACTCAATTTTAAAGAATAACACTACGGATAGAATTGGCTTCGGACTTGGGAGGCCCAAAATCACATAATTCCCATGTTGTGAGCTTAAACTCTCGTTGCTGCAAGCATTGGGCTTGGAATAGTCCAAATACACGGAACTGCAACCAAAAATGGGCTTCGAGCCCAAATGCACACCAATTTTTTGCCTTGATTTAATAGCAATGATCAACACTATAATATACCAGTTTAGCATTGAAATCATTCAAGGAAATACACTATACTATTCTAATTTGAAAGGTAAACAATGTGTTAAAAATTCGATCAGTTTACTATTCTGTTTGAATATATATATCACCATTACAGTTCTTTAATTTTTGACAATTAGACAAAATAAATTGAAATTACAATTATCAATTGCTAACACACATCAATCTGGGCATAGTAATTAACTACACCATTTATTAATACTAACATGGCTATGCTAATTCTTATTTTTGATTCAAACCTGACTGTACAACGATCAAAATCAAACTAGTGATAACCTATGAGTATTAACTAACACCACACAAAGTTATTGAAGAAGCAATTCAGCTTTAAAAACTAAAATTGAAACAAACATCACATGCTGAGTTTAAAATCAGTCGTAACTTTTCAATTTTAACTTCAACAAAATGCTAAACTAAACAAACTGAAAGCTACAGCTAAATAGTCACGAAATGCAACTGTGAGCACGTGATTTTTGCCCCAAGCAAATTATTCCAAAAATATATGCAAAAATAATTTTTTGTGTGGAAACTTGTTGATAATTGTGTGGAAATACCATGATTTGTTTTTATTTTTGGAAAATAAAGCAAAGAAAATCAAAACAAAATACCATTTTT
>MU727108.1:40391-60349 GCA_026770625.1 Nicotiana glauca | reverse complement strand
CTTTAATTGGAAAAACTCCCTTCTACCACGCCCTTCGCGGGGTGCGGTAGCGCCAAAAGGAGGTGTGACAGTCACCAACGAGCAAATATTAAGGCTGGACCCTACATCGATCAGGACCCTGGTGATGAAATAATCCTCGCATTGCACAGTGATGTGCAACACCTTATTGTGGCTTAGCCCTTCCGGTGGCAGCTCATCTTCATGGAAAGTGATTTTGTGACTCTCCAATACCTGCCCTACCATGTTTGCCATTTCTCCTCCAGTGATGTTGTTGGGTACATATGCCTCGGTCAGCACCTTCAATAAGGCATTCTTATGTGCGTCAGAGCTTTGTAGCAGAGCCAAGATAGAGATTTGTGCTGGCATTTTGTTCAAATGATCAATGACTGAATAATCTTTGGCTTGTATCTTCCTCTAGAGGTCGTCAAGCCCGGGGTCAGTGATGGTCGGCCGACCAGAGGCTTGCCTACTCGACTCAGCCAAATGCTCTGGGGTATAAACCCTGCCGGTTCTTGTCATACCCTATGCTGCACTTGCCTCCCCGGATTTTCCCTTTACTCATTGCTTCAGCTGTGTAATCCCATGGTATGGCTTTTGGTTGGAACGGCGTTATGGCTGTCATTGCTACCGGAATGGGCACCCTTGCTTTGGGAGGTAATACAACAACCTCAAATGGTGTCGGTGCCTTTGGGGACCCAAACTCAACCTCGATTGGTGTTGGCGTCTTTGTGGAGGATGGTTTTTCAAGATCAAATAGTATGGACATGTTCACCTCGGTATCCTCAGAAGGCTGCATCTGGACCACAATCAGGTTAAGGGTGACTGTCGGTTTCTTTGGCTCGTCACCTTCTGCTATCAACCCGATCGATCCCTCGGCGTCCCAATCATCTTCTATCTCAATCATGTGAACACCTCCACCCTTGTGGTCTGGTAAAGGGTTGTTACGGACATTCGGAGTAGGCTCCTTTGCCACAATGATCTTGTTGTCAATCAAAGCTTGGATCTTATCCTTCAGATAGCGGCACTCATCAATGGTATGCCCCTCCATGCTGGAATGGTATGCACAAGTTTTATTTGGGATTACCCACTGGGAGGGGTTTTTGGGGTTTACGATAGGGATATGGGTGACATAACCAGCAGCTTTGAGCCTTTCATACAGTTGGTCGATAGGTTCGACAATGGCGGTATACTATTTGGGAGGTCTGCGGTTGAAATTTGGTCGGGGTCTAGGGAAATTTTGGCAAGGGGGAAGTGATTGATAGTGGGCTTGTTGGGAGTATCTAGGTGAAGTAGGTTGATATGCGGGCGGTGGAGGTGATTGGTAAGAAGGAAAGGGTGCTTGGTAATTTGGGGTAGGCTGATATGTGAGGGGATATTGGGTAGGTTTGGTATTTTATTGGGGATCTCGTTCTCTGTGCAACTATCACGGCGCTTACATCCATTTTCTTGGACGTGCTGCCAGACTGTAGAGCCTTTTTGGTAGCTTGCAAAGCCTCAAGGTTTGTGACTATACCACTTTTAATACCTTCTTCGATCCTTTCCCCTAACTTGATGATGTCAGAAAATTTCTGGCCTTCAATCAACATCAACATTTCGTAGTATTGTGGGTCTTGATCCCGGACGAAAAACCTATTCATTTGTTCTTCTTCTAAAGCTGGCCTGACCTTAGCAGCTTCTGATCTCCAACGAGTAGCATACTCGTGGAATGTCTCCATAGGTTTCTTCTTTAAGTTCTGGATGTAGAATACATCTAGCGCATTCTCCGTGTTGAATCTGAATCTATCCATGAAATCGGACGCCATACTTACCCAATTTGTCCACTTCTTCGGGTTTTGACTAATGTACCAAGATAGAGCATGTCCTTTCAGACTTCTCATAAAAAGCTTTATGCTAATCTTTTCATTCTTTCCTACTTCGACCAGCTTGTCGCAGTATGTCCTCAAATGAACTCTGGGATACCCGGTGCCATCGAACATCTCGAACTTGGGAGGTTTGTACCCCTCGAGCAGTTCGACATCTGGTTGAATGCAAAGGTCTTCGTAATTCAGTCCCTCGATCAACTTTCTTCCTTTAACACCCTAAACTCGGCTAGTCAGCTTTTTGAGTTCTGCAGCCAGATTCCTGATAAGAGAGTCTTTGTCATCAGACTCAGGTGTGCTCGAGGCAGGTTGAATGGGGTGTGGTATGGTTTCCACATAGATGGGGGTGTTATGGTGAGTATGGGGATGATCATTTGTGGAGTTCCGTGGTTCAGGGATGAGCAGTGCAGTGTTGTTTGAAGTGTGGCATGTGTTGCAGTGATGATGGGGAGCGGGTTGGTTTTGTGGTTTCGGGATGTTTTGTGGAGGTGCGGGCCTTTGAGTGTTGGGAAAGTTGACATCTGGATTAGTGAGTGAAAACGACAGCTTGCCAAGTTCCGAACTTGGTCCAGTTCTTCCTGAAATTTCAACAACTTCTGCTCGAGCTGGGAGGCACTTTCCTTAGAAACCTGAATACCCTGAGTAACCTCTACCCGTTCAACTGAGTTCCCCTTTCTGATGTTGCTCAAATCTTCTATTTTCCCTTTGTTTCTATTTCTGACGGGACTAGGAGGAGGAGTGGGTGGAGGGCCCTTGGATCTTGTGGAGTATGATAACGATGCCAGAGTGGACGAACTAACCTTTGGGGAGGGGAATAAAACAAAAGTAAAACAAAAAGGTAACAAGTTAGTGTGGATTGTAAGAAAAAGAAGTTGCGATATTTAAACACATAGTGCAAGAATATAATTCATGTCCTAATTTGGGAGTCTCGTTATGCCCGAGGTAGGCCTAGTGACAAGTTGATTTGGGAGAACTTATAATGCTAAATGCCTTATTTTATTAATAAAAATAAGACGAATCCCAAAACGACACTAAAATAGCAGAAGATAAAATGTCACTAATGGCCATTAGCTTTATTACATTTAAAGCAAAAAGAAAAGAATCCTATCTATTTGGTCCCCGAAGGACCTTCCCAGACTCGGCATCTTTAGCTCCATCGAACAACTTCACCAGCTCACGTAGTCCCAGCAGCAAGTAGGCTTTAGCTAAGTGTCCTCCTCCGTTTCCCTCAGCATTCTGGCAGTTTTCGATCCTCTGGATGAACTTCCTTTCTAGCTCCACTAAACCCCGCTCCAAATACCCCAATCACTTGTTGGCGCTGACAGCCATGTCTTTCCATTCTTCAATCAGCTTTTGATGGGCTTCTTGAATTTCCCGATACTCGCTTTCGCATTCCCGAATCCTCTTGCACAATTGGTTATAATTAAACTATACTTCAGCCTTTTCGTCGATGATCATGTGACCTCGAACAAACCCGGGTTGTCCTAACCCATTATGATCGTCTTACAACCAGCTTGGATAGTATGGAGTATAACCAGCATGGTACCTGTCCGGTTTAATAGTATCTCTTCCCATGATGATTTTGCAGTGCCACATGAGTTGAGCTTGGCACTTGTAAGGGCTATCGTCATCCTGAAAGTCGGCCCTGAAGTGACTCATTTTGTCGACCCTTGGTATAACATGTTTTCTTCCTGCCTGCCTGCCTCATGACTTGGAGAGGGACATAAGGATAAGTTCCTCTCAGACCAATGAGTATAAGAAACGGTGCATCCCGAGATCGGACAATGAATTCTTCAGTAGGGAACCAATCGAACATCTATTGTACTTTGTCCTCTTTCAGATTTTCGAACAACTCTACCCACCCTTTAGCATCTTCTAGTTGAGCAAACAAGTTAGGCATATAGTTCATTCGCCTTGGCTGATGGAAGGCAATATGATCGTCCCAATCTCTGCGTAGAATCTCTTGTCGATATTCACCCTTTTGGAGATGCTCCATGATCCAGAGTTGGAGCAGTAAGTTACAACCCTCAAAGTGTTTGGCCCCTCGTTGATAGTTCTCCAAGGCTCGGTATATCTCCGCAACGATCATAGGTACTATGCTAAAAGGTTGTCCGCCAATTCCTTCCATTAAGGTTTTGGTGACCATGGCTAGTCTAGTATGGATCCTAGCCTTCTTCTTAGGAAATACTATCATCCCCAAAAAGAAGAACATAAAGACGAAGACCCTTCTGTGGATATGCCCCAATAATGTGAGGGCGAATTCATCTGGGTAAGTGCGGTAGGACTTGCTATGGCCGTACCTTTTGTATAGATAGTTGAAAGGAATTTAGGAATCCTTCAAGCAGGTCAAGTCTGGGTTCTTCTTCAGTCCCATTATTTTGAGAATACCCATACCCTTGTGATTTTCCGGCATAAGCAAACTCGAAGTCTCCCATGGGATACCAGCTAGCCCTCCTATTTCCTCTAGCAAAGGTGACATTTCAAGGTCCCCAAAGCGGAACACAGATCTGTCACCATCCCAGAATAGAGTTGCAGCCTCTATGATTTTGTTGTTGGGTTGGATTTCCAGAAGAGAATGCAAATTTCCCAAATATTTGCTGACGAGTCTGATCACTAGAGTGAAGGTCTTCCCACCAGCTTAGCAACCTTGGGTGGATGTTGGTTACCATGTCGAACCTGGGGACTTTGTGCCTTATTTTATGCAAAACAAAGTGTTAGGCCCTTACCCCCACCAGACTCGACTATTTAAATATCAATAATTGACATAAGCAGCATTTAATTCTCCAAATAAATGCACAGACGTGGTAGTGTCCGTTTGGGTTCCAGGGAAACCTAGTGGACTTTGGACAAGGCTATCTTAAAGAGTCATTATGTGTACAACATAGCTGACTCGGCTAGGTTTGACAGTGATGCATGCACAATTGAATAAAGTAGGGTTTCTATGGGGTGTTAGACCAGTACCCTTGAGCAAACAACTCAAGAGGGAAAGGCACGGAACCGTTGATAATATCGGAAGGGCGCAACCACTCATTATAAGTGTTGCTATGGTATTTTGTTTGGCACGAGTGGAATATGATGTTGAATATGCAGTTATAAGTATGAAACAAGTTGTCATGTATTTTCATGTTCATAAAGTAATGATTACAATAATTGCTCATAATTACAATAGTATTGAAGGAAAGAGGTAAAAAAAAGCATTAAAGAAAAGAAACAAAGAGCCAAGTCAGTTTCGTAGCAAAAAAGAGATAAAGACATTAAATAAAGGCAATAAAGAAGCAGTAAAGTCACAAGTAACATGAAATGGTAAAATCCTAAAGAAAATCCCCAGCAAAGTCGCCATGCTGTCGATGCCCCCTTTTTCTAAAAGAGAAATCGGGTTTATGACATTTGGACGGACAACTCGTTCCCTTTTGGGAATTGGGTTTTTTTGGATTGAAGAGTCGCCACCTAATGATTAAAGTGCATTAGGACACTAGAGAAGGGTTTGAGTTGGAAAACCAGAGTTCAGGTAAGGGCTAGAAATTATCTCGAGGGGAAGGTGTTAGGCACCCCCAAGATCCACTAGTATGGTTCCCGGCCATATTACAATTGTGACTTTAACAAGTAAGGGGATAAAGGTCTCAAATAGAAGGGGGTTGACACATAATGTTGCAAGTGAATTGAAAGTTTGAAGAAAAATAAAGAAAGCAGAAATTTTGAGGAAATGGTTTAAACAATTCTGAAAATAAACATAAACAAGTAAAGGGAAATGGGGTCCTAGGTTTATAAATAATATGGATCACATCAATGCAATACCCGGCAATCACTCCTCAGAAGAGGAGTTGCACGTGGCATTAGCGCACCGGTCATCATGTCCATATCTACCATTCCCACCCTGTTAACGTATTAAAATGTGAAATAGTATTGTTACTTATTGCATGCTATTACCCGTCCCAATCCTATCAGTCCTGGAAGCGTTTGGGACTACTAGTCCTAAAAGGGAAGGAGATTGGGGCTTTTCAGAGTTTGAAAGGATAAAATTCTAGTGCGACAAAAAAAACACATAAAGCAGTTAGGTGAAACACATAGCAGTTTAAAGGCTCAAACGGGCCTCCTCAAAATAAAGCAAATTGTCTAGCATGACTTCAGATACTGGTTTTAGTCTGAATTAAATTTAGCATTAGGACAGGCTGATTTATCACATATTTCTCAGATGAGAAGTCTGAATTAGGCCTTGCCTGGTTGTGATTTATCAAGGACTGACACAGTTAATCAATTACCTTCTGGCTTGCCTAGGTGGAAGTATACTGATTTTTAAAGAAGGGTTACTGATTTTCGAACCAACTAATTTTTGTAGATATTAAACAACATTGCTACTGATTTTAGACTTATAGATGAAATAGATGAATCAGATTCCAGCAGCTGCTCCTATAGGCATGATTTCTAAGCGTTATTGATTTTAAAAACGATTATCGGGATGCAAGAATCCTATAGGCATGGTATCTAGGATGCAACTTGTTATTATTTTAACCTAGAGACTGTTTGCCTAACGACAGATGTATATGCAGAAGTGCAAAAAACCTATAATCATGATTTCTATATGCAGCATTTATAGGCAGGATCCCTATATATATTGATGCAACAACTTATAGGCAGGATTTCTACATGAGATGTATGAGTGCAGAATTTATAGGCAGGATTCCTATATGATATGCATAAATACAGAACTTATAGGCGTGATCTCTATATGTATTGATGCAATAACTTATAGGCAGGATTTCTAATGTAGTAACGAAGCAACTTAGGCAGGATTTCTACATGAAATGTATAAGTGCAGAATAGTAATTCCCATGAGCATGCTGTCTACACATATGCATACATAAGTGACCCTCCCCTTTCTAACTAGAACCCCATAAGTTATTACAGGATATTACATACTAAAATGAATCAGAAAAAAGTAAAATTACATCAGAAATTTTTAAGCTACAACCAAACAGCCTAATTCAGACTCGAGGTCTAACAATATGAGATAAACCAACTTTCAGGATTAGATCTCCAAAGCCTTTCTCTTATTTGGGATGTGTCAAAGTTCCCAAAAGCCTCAAGGGGACTTCGGGCAGTGCTTACACCCCAAATACATTGCAGAATTAGATTATAATGCAATGTGGAAGGGCTAACCCTCGAATATCCAAGTTCTAAGGGAACTCAAGGTCCCAAAGCAAAGCTCTTAGGAGGGGGGGGGGTAGAACTTAAAAGTGTGAGTGCATAGAGGGGAATTAGGGAAGGCCATGGCAAGCTGGTGGTCATGCCCTGCAACTAGGAATGCTGGCACACCCCTGACCAGCCTGTTAGCCAAAATTGGGAGTTAGGATCCATTGAGGATCAGGTTCAAACCTGGGCAACAATTTGGATACTGTCAGGCCATGAGCCTTAAATCAAACACATAGAAGGGAATAGGGGTATGGGGATTTATAACAAACAGCAGATGCAAAGAGAGAGTAGCATATTCAATTACAGAACATGAACAGCAAAGTAAACAAGAATGTAGAAACTGTAAATAAACACATAGGGGGGTGAGGCAGAAAAGTTAAATTAGAACATACCAGTTTCACGGAAAACAAACAAGTAAAACAGTAGTCTTGAGAAGCCAAGTTGTAAGCAAACGGTTTCAAAAGATCTTAGAAGGGAGTAGAGTATTGAAATTGCAAGTGAGTAATGTGTGCTCGAGTATTGAACTCAAAGAAGTATTGTATTGTAAGTAATGTAAGTTGAAAGTGTTGAATTGAAGGTTCAAGATGTGTAGGTGCAGAAGGGTCGTGCCCCTTTTATAGTGCAGAAAACAAGTAAGAAAAGGTGGGGAAATAACATTGAAATCAGTCTCCCTTTAATTAAGGGATTCTAATTTCCAACGGGTAAAAGACAATTAAGGAAAGAGTTAATCAGAAATATTTCCCACGCAGTACAATAACGGGTAAATACATAGAAGTTAATTAAGGCAAAAGTCCAATGGTACACAGTTTGTGAAAAACAAGGAAAGGGAATCAATCAAACAGCCAGTAAAATAGAAGTTACAGGCTCTTACTCAAATGAACCAAGTCGGTAAAGGTGTGAAGAAAGGTTTAATTTAAAGGAAATCAGTAACAATCAACTAAATCCCATTAAAGGAGTTCAGAATCAATTAGTAGTTGGCAGAACCCTTTTTAAAAGAAGAAACTTCTCATATATAAAGCAGACAAATCAAATAAAAGAGTCGTCATGTTACTTAGAAAAATAGTCTAACATTGAAAGGATCAATTTTTGGACTCACAATGAGTCTGAAGTCCAGGGTCCCAAATTGGAACCTTAACTCGAACACATAATCAAAATTGCCAAAGGAAACCCTAAATACTGGGGTTTCAAATCGAATCATACATAGAGATGAGAAGGTGAGTCGTTAAAACAGACTTAGAGGTCTCTTTCAGAGACTTATGAGAAACAAACAGACATGATACAAAGAAAGAAAGCTGACTCAAGATCATGAAGAACATGTTTGAGAAAGCTTGAAACTTAAACAAGTTCAGAAGAAAGAGGTGATACAAACTTAAACAAAAGTAGATGAAACATGTTTAGCAAGAACACGAACAGAGTTCAGTAAAACAAAAATCAAATGACTCAACGGTAAACCCATATAGTAAAAGAAAAGAAAACATAACAAGGATTAACATGTTAGCACAGCAGTAACATGTATAGTAGAAAAGAAAAGTAGAAAGCCAGTACATGTGTAGTAAGAAGAAATCACACGAGCATTATAAAGAAGAAGAAGAAGAAGAATCAAAAAGATGTTTTTCTAAAAAATCCTTTCAGAAACCCTAAATCGAAGACAAAGGATTTTGAAAAGGAAATTTGGGGAAAACACTTAAAATGTCAAGTAAAGCATAGATACATCATAGATCTAAGCAAACAACAGGGAAAGAACCTCGAATATCTTAGGGTTTCGGAGAAACCCTCGAAATAAGAAAGGCTTGGAAGAAGAATCAGATCCCGAGTTGAAGAGGTCGGGAATCAGGCTCCTGAGCTTGAATATACCGGAGCAAAGTCCGGAGAGGCCATAGAACCAAAGATCTGAGAAGATCTAAAAGAGAACTGTCGAGCCCAGGTCTCGAAGCTTCAAACAACCATGGTTTAATGGTGGAGGGAGGTGAGTATAAACCATCCATGGCCTGAGAAGCCATGGATTCCAGTGAAAGTTCGTTGAAATAAGGTAGGAGGAGACTAGGGTTCTGAAGAGTTTTGAGAGAGTTTGAGAGACGAAGAGTTTCAAAGGCGGCTATCAGAGTGAAATGAGGGATTAGGGTAGGTCGCTCAGGGTTAAAAAAGGTAAGGGGGTTTATGGCCGTTGATCAATATGATCAACGGCCTGGATCAATAATAGGAACCGGGCGAATTTTTAAATTGGGTCGGGGCCGGTAAAAAATGAAATTGGGTTGGTTTAATTGTGGTAGAATTGGGTCAATTTAAGGGCCAAAATTGAAATGTAACATAGGTTGTAATTGAAATAAATGAGGCTAAATGTTAAATAGCCAGTTTTTCCTTTTTATTTATAAAAATAATAAAGATGATTTTAAAAGAAAAATGAAAGTACTGAGCCAATTAATTGCAAATAAAAATTAATTAAAAAATACTGGGACTAATTTTAAAATTATAAAATGCTATTAATCTTAAAATAGGCTATAATTACAATTATATGCAATTCAGTCTTTAGATACCAAATAAATTGGTAAAAAATATAAAATTACCTTAACTATATTTTAGTATACATATGAGAATAAAATAAGTTATCCACCAAAATGATAATCTTGGAAATAATTATTGGATTTTTGTACTGCTAAAATAGATAATAAATTGATTTTTAAAATCTTTAAAAATTGATAAAAATACTAAGACACTTGGGTATGCTTATATATGTATATATATGTTATTTTGTAAGTATTTTGTTTGTGAAAAATATATAGGGAAAAATTGGGTATCAACAAGGATGCAGTAATTGCATTCGTCGGTCAATCTTCCAGAACCTCGACGACCGTGTCATTGCCCCCTATAAATGGTAGTGCCTTGGCTTCATTTTTCCTATCTCAATGTTTCCATTGGCTTGCTTGCCTTTTCCTACATATCATCTTCTTTTACCCTTGAAAATGATATTGGGGACTTATGATCTCAAGGCCGTTTGGAGGAGTTCCCTTAGACTGTCGTGGCCTTCTGTCGGGTCCTCCCTTCATTGAACATAAGCGTGTTTTCCTGCTGTTACTATGGTTGTCAGTATATTGTCCCTTGCTGCTGCTGCTGGCCCGAGGTGATGAGGGACGGGGAGCCAGTTTCCCCTTTATGTAGATAGTTGTTTGGATTATGCACCGCTACTCATTCTCCTACCCAGGCCTGGTATGGCACTTCATCCCTAAGGTTTTTTCTTTCCCAAGGGATAAAGTGACACTACCAGCCGTTGAGTCTGGGGCCCACCGAATATTCAACCTTTGGCTTCGGCGGGCCATGTCTTTTCTCTGCCTCCCCTACGTTCCTTCCTTTTCCTCCTCTTCATCTTCTCCAGTGGGGATACCTCGGGGGATTGAGCTGGGAACCTATGGGAGGTGGAGGTCAAAGGAGTCACCCTCAAGGATACGCCTCGAGGGTGCGACGCCCGAGGATGCTGATACCGAAGATAAATTCTCGAAGGCGGACCGAGCATCCGGGTATCATCACATATGCATCATGTCGTTCCTCCGTTTTAGGTGTAGACTCCTATAGGATTTTGTAATATTAAATATCGTGATCCCTCGGGGGATGTTGTACGCAAATTTTTATGAATAAGAATATACTTCGCTGACTTCTGCTTTCCTTATTTTGCTTTGTCTTTGTATGCTCTCATGCCCTTCGAGGCTCTTTGAATGCCTTCTCTTATTCACTGGCCGTTGATATCTGAATCGAACGAGAGTGTTCATTCTGATCTTCTTTTGATCGACATGGCTTTCCTCCAACTCATCATCGTGCTTTGGACCAATCTTAGATTGATTTGATAGGTCCGGGCTATCGAGGATCTTCGAGTTATTTAGAGATCATGCGTCAAATTTCGGAACCTTCGAGAGCGTTATCTCGGGTGAAGTTCATCTTTGGGTACCCAGGGGTCCCTATTGATCTTGATGTAGATAATCTTTTTCGAATGTATAAGATTAACTTCTGCTGAGGAGTTTGCTTGTATTTGGGCGCTTCCTCGGGAATTCGTGGAGCTTTCGCGGTCGGAGCTTCCTATGTTTATTCATCTTTTCCAGAGTAGGGGATCACGGGACCAGATACTTGCATTGCGTCAAGTGTCGGCGTGTAAAGCTTATCAAGGCCCGACTTTTTTGGGTTGGGGATTCTTGACGTAGAGTGCTTCCTCGAGCATAGAGATAATACGCATGGCCTTTCTAGTCCTGACTTCTCATTGGGGGATGATTTCTGGATCGGTTATCGACCCGTCAATTTGTATCGAGGTTGTTGGCTTTACGGAGCTTGCCTCGGGCGCGGGAATTGTCGTTGGTTCTCGCACATAAGTGGGGAGGCTTCGACTTCTTTGCAAGACTTTGCTATTTTTAGGTATCTATACTTCCATTTTGGCATAGGGTTCCTCATGTCTTTAGGTGCAAACAAGTGTTGGTGTGTGCCCTTGCTTTGTTTTGTTAGTTTTACCATAGTCATGGCAACCACTTCGAGGCCGGCATGGCAAAAAGCGGAGAGTGTTGTTCCAGGCGCTTTGGAGACGGCATCCTTGATAAGAAAGGAAAACCTGGAGATGGCGAGGAGGTACTGTGGGTGGAGCAAGGGGTAATACTGCGTGTGCTTTCCCCAGATGAAGGCATTGCGGATTCCACTGATGAATTCTTGAGCGTGCACCTATACCCTTTCGCATTTGGCCCCCTGATATGGTTGTGCTTGATTTTTGCTTGAAGTATCGGGTTACCCTGGCACAGATTCATCCGTTGTTTCGGCGAACGGTGTTGATGATGAGATTCTTCACGAAGAAGGCCTGGCTTGAATTCACGCTTGACCATCTTGTCAAGCTATATCGGCCCTTTCATCATCGAGGCCTGCTAACTCTGAGGTGTCATTCGTCCACGCCCTTCATTATTAATGATGAGGAAAGAGGGGGTCGAGAGTGGGCCTGTTGGTTTGTCCAAGTTTGAATGACCGATATTATCTCTGTGGAGTTTTTGCCATTTCCCGAATGGTGGAATCATGCACGTGAGTGAGGCGTTTGGTGATTTTTTAAATTCTACATAAAGCGAAAACTAGCTGAGTAATAATGTTATTTCCCTTGTTGCAGCAACTTTGTGGACGTTAGGTGAGGTCCATGATCTGCCCGGCTGGGTCCAAAGGCTGGTGACCCATTCGTACTACGACGAGCGCAGATGGCGAGCTGTGCTTCGTGCCAAATGGGGAGTGTAATACCAAGGTATGTGCGTATGCTGCCTTTACCTTGCCTTTGTATACCCGAGGTAACTTTTTCCCCTTTTATTTGTACTCGATTTGCCATTTGTAGATATCGGGCGATTCCTTGGGGCAACGCAATATTTTTTCGAATAGTGGAAAGAATTGTTTGCCTCCGGGCCGAGGGACGATGGCAATAAGAGGTATCGGCACCCGTGGTGTGACGGGGCCTTTAGCAGTGCTGGTTGGGCTCGTATTTTTTAGGATGGGACGTCTCCCGAGTCTGCTGCTCCTGGAGTGCCTGATTCCCAGCCAACAAATCCTTTAAGCGAACATATCATGCCGAGGTTGATTCTCCTGGGGTCATAGGGGCAGGATCAATAGGAGTGTGTTCTGATTTCGAGGAAATCTATTGGTTTCACTTTGTGGTGAGTCTATGCACAGTTTCCTTGTATCTCGTGTCCTCCTCCTTCTATTAAACCTTTCTTGTGTAAGCCTGTGATAGGCTTAGGTCTGAGCTGCTCTGTCAAGGGGCCAAGCTTCGAAAAATTCTAGATGAGGGTGAATCCCTTAAGCTCCTTTGCAAGGAGAAGGAAGTCGAGCTGTAGTATTTGCGATATGAAGCATACCGGAGCTCAAACTATGAGAGTTATTTGATGGGGCAGGTAATATCCTATAGTACGTGCTTCGCTCCTTTCTAACCTTAAGGATAATTTCCTCTTGCCGTATCAATTGCATAAAAAGTCGGAGGCCTTAGAGTACCTCAAAGGTGACGTAAACCGTATCAGAACTGCTTGCAAGGAGCTAAGGGCCTAAATGCAGGCTCGAGCTTCAGAAAAGATGAGCGCATTGTCTAAGGTCCCTGCCTTCGAGGTCCAACTCACATTGACTCATGATAATGCCAAAGTTCAAGTGGATATGATTGAGAAACTTGAATCTGATCTCTCGAAAGTCATAGTTGAGATAATTAATGCCCGGGCAGAAGCAATATTAAGTCGAACCAAGGCTGATCGTGAGATGTCGATTCGTATGAAAGACGTTGTTGATGCCCAAGCTGAGCTGAAGCGAGTCCTTGACCGGGAGAGGAGGATCGAGGAATATGTTTGTTGTAGATCTCAGAGAGAGGTACTCGAGGAGTTCAGTGCAAGGGGCTTTGTTCTTTCAGGGGAATTAGCTCGAGCAAGGGCAGACGAGCGTGACGCTCGGTCTCTTCTTATTGACGTTGCAGAGAGCAAATTTGACAAGTTGTAGCCCTTTAGTGCAGAGTGTAGATTTTTCCGTTTTGTCTCTTTGTCTATGATATACGTAGGGCATGCCTGTAGGTGGATAATGAGCTTTTTCGCGCATGTAATATATAAGAAGAAATTTAAAACTTTATTTCTCCTGTACCTTTTTCTGTTGTTGCTCTCGATTGGGCAGACTGGTTTTGGGTGTTTGGCGAGGTCCTCATAGATCCGAAACCGATTGGACAGGCTTGGGAGATCCTAAGTGTGATCCCTGGCGCGAGCAAGTGTCGGGGCCTCCATGCTTGGCCTGGCTATTTAGGCTTAGTCTCCGAGTCGGGCTCCGACTCAGGCCTTCTTGTCCTTGAATTTTCCATGCCCGTGCGGGCAGGTAGTAGTCATTTTCATCTATTGCCTTTGGGTATTTGCCGTTCCAACTATTTTGGGGTCCAGTCTCCGAGTCGCGTTGCGATTCGAGCTGTAATCGACCATTGAGCTTCCTCGAGATTCCGGCCGGCGATAGTGGCATTTATGCTGCACCCTTAGGCGTATTACAATTTTGGGGTCCAGTCTCTGAGTCGCGTTGCAACTCGAGCTTTAATTGACCCTCAAGATCTTTCCTACATGCATGGGCGGAGGATCCTTTATGCTCTGGGTTGAAATGACTTCACGGGCGTATGGCCTGGAGATTTAATCGGCTGGCGATTGTATCATTTGAGACGTGGGCATATTGCAATTTTTGGGTCCAGTCTCCCAGTCGCGTTACGATTCGAGTTGTAATCGAACCTTAAATTTTTATGATTCTCTGGCTAGAGATAGTTGCATTTATGCCTTGCACTTAGGCATATTGCAATTTTTGGGTCCAGTCTCTGAGTCGCGTTGCGATTCGAGCTGTAATCGACCCTCAAATTTCATTGAGTTTCCGGCCAGCGACGGTGATGCTTATGCCGTTTGGTCATTGATACATTTTAGTATGTGGCCCGGAGGCTTGCATAGTTAACTATTTTGGATCCGGTCTCCGAATTAGGTTACGATTCGAGGTCATTTTGATCCTCAAGTTGTCAATTTTTTAGCTGGCGACAATGGCTCTTATGTTGTTTGGTCGTAGAGACTTTTTAATATGATGCCCGTAGGCTTGCTTAGCTGGCGACAATGGCTCTTACGCTGTCTTTGCCCGTGGGCTTTTTGTAGGCTTTTTTTTCGCTTGTTAAGGTTTTTTTATAGTATTTTTTCCTGACCCATCGTCGGTTCCAGAGGAACCTCGATTTCAAGTTCTTATCGGCGATGTTTTGAGCACCTTGTAAGGTTTATAGCTCATAGGTTGAGTGGATCTACGCTCTTGTGATTTGGATCTGACGTGGTCGGAACTCATTTTTTTCCTATTGAGGGAAGCCTGTATTAACCGGTTCTTTTCAAAGTATATTCGAAGTATTTTTAGCGACAGTAGGGCGTCCCCGAGTCGTATTATTTTGACTGTATTAGTTGTTTTGACCGTAGTCACATGTGTTTGGCCATAGCCATTTTTATCCTAAGTGACAGTTTAGGCGTCTACATAAAGGGTATGCCCTTTAGGGATTCTTACAAATGCGACGTATAGCCTAAACTACGGGATTTTCATGCATGTTGAGGTCTTACAGTTTGTCATGCCTATTGAGGTCTTACAGTTTGTCATGCCTATTGAGGTCTTATAGCTTGTAGAATAGATCTGGTTACGCCGAGGGTGCCCGCTAGGGGTCTTACGGTTTCAGGTTTTCCAGTCATATGGCGATTAACGGTAGTCTCTAAGTCATCGAGTTTGTTTAATCTTGAATATCGCTTCTGGTGAACTCGGAGTTTCCTTATAGGGGCTTGATGAGCCCGGACTTCCGACCCTGAGGTCACGCGGGTGTCGAATGGTCGTTGCTAAGTCTCCGAGTACCTCGGGACGCATTCGATAGAGAAGCATTTGCTGCGAGTATGTTGAAATCGCCTTTTCCGAAATACGAAATGCCGAAAAGGTATTCTTTATTGCTTTGCGTAAATATATGCCATAAATACATATTGTTTCGTTGTTGTGAGCTCGGCCCGCATGGGTGCGGCTCCTCGGGTTATCTGATCTGTTTACATTCTATTTTGGAACTTAGCCTGCCATTTATTGGCCCTTCCGAGGGGATGGTGTCCTTAAGAGGAGGTCATCGCGTCGTCTAACTGTAGAAGAAAGGACTGTGATCTCGTCAAATCCCTCTCTTGAGGGTATGCTTCCCCTCTAATAATCTTGCTGTCAGAACCTTCTTTAGGTTGGAAACCCTTTTTAGGAAAGAGAGCTCAGCGGGTCTCGTAGAAGCCTCATATCTCCGAATGTAGTTCAGAACTTCTGAATGTCTTGGTTGACTACCTGCATACAGGTTGTAAAAAGAAAAGAAACGATAAAGGAGCGGAGTAGTTCTTCTTTGCTACGGGAAAAGTAGGCCATGTTTTGAGGCGCGAGCCCTGAAGCAGCCTTCTGCTATGTTCGACCAGGCTTGGCCGAAAATATGGTTCTGCTTACCCTTCGACCCCTTTTAGGGCGAAGGCATCGATGTCGGCGAATGATCATATGGCGGGGGATTTCCTCTCGTCGCATGTAGCTCCTTGTCGAATACTTTAGTCCCACCTTTGTTGTGGGGTTTCATCCCTTTGGCGGAGCAGGGCCGAAGTCGCTTCTGGGCGATGCACCCACTGTCATCTGAATAAAACATTTGCGCTTCGAGGGCTCAGTATTCCAGCCCGAGCTCAGGCTGGCTGTATAGAGGGGATGGCCTCCCTGATTGTTGTGGCGATTAGCATCCGAAACCCATCAAAGGATCGAGGCATGGGAGTGATTTGGTTCGTTAGTCCGAACTACCCCATTGGCTTTGGCCTGACACCGTCCGTGTAGCTAGTCGAACCACCTATACTCATGAGCACGTGCTTTATTTGAAATAAGTTAAATGGGGGAGGGGGTTACCAATGTGTTAATACGAGGCCGAGGTGAAATCTCGGCATACCTTTCTTTGGATGCTAGGGTGTCCTTTGGGAATATTCCCTAAACTGTCTTTTACGGATCTTTGGATGGTGCCGCCACCCTTTTGCTGTCGTGGCAATACGTTATGGCTTTTCAACTTCGCTTTTCAGGATCTCCTTCCTCTCTTGGAGATGGGTTCGAGTTTGACCGCTTGATGATACTCGGTGGCAACCCCTACTGGATAGCAGTGCGCCCCACGGTTCCCGCACCGGGCTGTGGTTCTCTTGTAGGGGTTTTGGTCGAATAGGTCTGAGCCACCTAGCATTCCCGTTTTTGCTTATAGTGATCATGATGTTTGGTATAGTAATGCTAAAATCATACTCGGGTGGACGGGGTTTTCCTGCCAGCTGCACCTTGTTGAATCCGGTTCCATTGGAGGTTCCTCGAGGGTGCTGTCCTTGGGCTATTTCCCTATTTATTGCGAGGTGGGTTGCATCTCGAGTCATTCCTTCTATTCGCAGTGCATGGATGATACCTCCATCCGTTTGGTATCGGCTTCTTTGTTGGGAGTCTGCTTGGAAATACCGAACCCGAGGAGGATCTCGAACGGTTGTCCACAGCCTCGATTTGGAGTTGGTGCCAGGTGTGGGCATCCAACTAGGCCTCGGTTGTGTATCTGATTAGGCTTCGCTTGAAATGTCCCGAAGTCATTGGGTATGCTTTGTTTAGGATTCGGATGAAGGCCTGTATTGCCCGATCATCCGAAATCGGGAGCGATCTCTTTCGTCTTGTTAGGGAATAGGGTGCGGCTTCCCGCGGCACTTCATTTCCTCTTCGTTCGGCCTCAGGTGTATTGGGCCCTCTTGGTACTGCTTTGATGGCACTGGCGCATGCTTTCGCGGAGGACCACGATAGTATGGTAAGCGGGTCCATGAGGTCTGGTGCCAGGCAGTGGCGCTGCGTCATGGTTTCTTTTGAGAGAGTCTCTTCGAATTTCTTCAACGGGACAGGATCAAACTCAACATCTTGGAGGTCACTGTCTCTGAATGAGCATGTGTAAGTGTCGGTGTGCCCGTAGGGATCTGAGGTCCTGTCACACCTAGGGAGTTTCGACGTTCCTTATTTCTGTGAAATGAGTTTTGAGACCGTATCCTCGGGAGCCGTAAGAGCTTCCACGAGCCTGATTTAATCCTTTCGAAAAGGATCCCAAACATCCTCACTGCGGCAGGGTAAAAGATAACGTGTATTCGTGTGACGAAATTAACAAAAAAATAATCACTATTATTTTTAGCCCCACGGTTGGCACCAAACTGTTTACCGTGAAAATGGTAACAACAATTAAATTTGTAAATGGGATTCTAAAAATACGTGATCTATTCCCGAGCTAGTTTTTAAAGCAGTTACTGCTAAGAACATGAAGTATAATGATGAAAAAGCGAGATAAAACGAGGTAGTAACCAAACCAAAAGGGTCTGTTGCCCAGATTCAAAGTCAGTCAACGTGGACCTCGGGGCTGAGATTCGAGCCGAGCTCGAGCTACTAAGGGCAATTGAGAATGGGATAACAGTCAGATATATGATTAAGCCAAGCTCTATATTACCAATATTAAGCAAAGTAGTGAAGAACAAATAAGAAAACAATAAAATGCAAAGGCAGCCTCGAGCCAGAGAGAATGAACAATTTAGAAGAACAGAGAGAGAGAGAGATATTATTGCAATTAGGGAAAAATGGAGCAACATCAGTCCCTTACAAGGTGGGGCAAGTGTCACACCTCCTTTTTCACTACACCCGCAAGGGCGTAAAAGGAGTTTTTCCACTTAAAGGATAATCGGAACGGGATTTATTATTATTTATTCAGAGTCACAACTTGGGAGATTAATGGTGTCCCAAGTCACCGGTTGAATCCCGAACCGAGGAAAATATGACTATGTTAACAGTCCATGAACCAGAAATTCGAGTAAGGAATTCTGTTAACGTGGGAGAAGGTATTAGGAATTCCCGGGTTCCGTGGTTCTACCACGGTCGCTCAACTGTTATATTCGGCTTAATTATCTGATTTTAAACAATTATGAACCTATGTGCAAATTTTAACTTTTTAACCGCTTTTATTCATATTTTTAAAGAGAATTGCAACGTCGTTAAAACACATCTCGAACCACGTCACATAAATGCACCCGTGATTTTTGACATATTTTAACTTTGTTGGGATTTGGATTTAGGTCACATAAATGTGCACCCGATTTTAAGAAGGTGATTTATTAAAAGCGCGCCTAAAGAGACTAACGCGTTATTATATTTGGGGAAGACCGTGAAATTCGCTAAATGGCTTATCCCGAATTCTAATTATTTTTAGTTAAGCATTGAATAAGGACCCCGCAATTTGCATTTTTATTTAAAGGTCAATCCTAAAACGGCTATGATTTTCTATTGGGCTTTGTCTCTATCAATAAAAGAAAAATCCTAATCAATTAAGATGCTTGAAATGTCTAAAAGTCCATAAGTCAATTTCCCACAAATAGGCCCAGTAACCGAAAGAATAGAATAAGACATACTCGGCGGGTATTTCAAAGCAATTCAGGCCTCATTTGAAAAGGGTGAGACTGCCTGGGCCCGGGGCAAATTTAGAAGCCCACTCTTGCTTTTAATTTGGAGACGATAAGCATACAATCAGTNCCTTTGGCGACTTCAGCAAGCCAGAATTTAACTCAAATGCACCAAATTCAACTTCAAATTTAATCCAGAAATTTTAAAACACACAACAGATGACCCACATCTAATTTGATCAGATCAAATCCCATGCACAGAGGACTCCAAATGTCTTCAGGCCTCAGATATCGAACAAAACAGAGAATTCCAGTAGCTTTTTGTCCTAACTAAGCTAGAAATTTGGATTAAATGCTAGAACTTGAAAGTGAACTAAAGAAAACTAATGAAACAGTAGCTTTTTTGGATTTTCTATTGATTTTTGTTGTTTTTGGGTTTTGAAGAACTAGATCTAGAATTGGAATTTGAAAATCAAACTTGAGACTCAGATTTGCAGCCAAGGTTTTTTGGGGGGGAATTTTGGAGCTCAAAAACTTGTGTGTTAAGGCACTATTCATTGCCTTTTATAGGCAAAATGAGGGCAGCCCTCAGATTTTGTATTTACCCTCTAGTCCCTATTTTATTTACTTATTCAATCCCTTATTCCTTAACTTTTTACCCAAGTTAGTGCCCTAAATTTATTAAAATCTGACCTATGCCCTATTCTAGAAAGATCTAGAAAATTCTAACTATTTCTACAGCATTCATGTATCTTACTGGTTACCCAAAATGCCCTTGAACCCATTTGAATTTACTACATTAGTCTAACGCACCCCAACTCCTACCTATGATTATTTAACAGCTAACTATAGTTAACTAACATGTTCCAGTAATCCAAACAATCATCAAGCTAATTGACTACTGCAATGAGGTGAACTAAAATTGACAAAACACATATCTAACAGGATTTGAAAC
>MU727108.1:9906-40381 GCA_026770625.1 Nicotiana glauca | reverse complement strand
CATTTGAATTTACTACATTAGTCTAACCCACCCCAACTCCTACCTATGATTATCTAACAGCTAACTATAGTTAACTAACATGTTCCAGTAATCCAAACAATCATCAAGCTAATTGACTACTGCAATGAGGTGAACTAAAATTGACAAAACACATATCTAACAGGATTTGAAACCAGAAAACAAGACTAAACTAAAAAGAAAAATCAATAAGCATGAATTCATACCACCCTTAATACTTAATCAGGATCAAAAAAGAAAACAGGGGAAGTATCTACTGGTAATCAAACATTTGAACTGAACTCTATTCTTAACTAAAACCATCGGAGATGAATCAGAAAATCATACCATCAACACATAATGAATCCCAATTTAATAAAAGCATACTATCAATCAGACTATGATTAAACAAAACAAAGTGAATTAAAGCCTAATCAAACGAACAATCAAATGCGACTCAGAACACAAGATAGAACAAAATCAAATGCAACTCAAACTGAAAATTAATCTATATGAGAAAGCACAATCCGATCCTAAATTGAACTCTTAAATCCACAAAACTACACAAGAATTTCAAATGAAAACCAACAATAATAATAAAAAAATAAGAAACTGAAAGCAAAGAAAAAGAAACAAAGCGGGACTCACGGCTTGAAATTTGATTCAAAATTTGAGCGGTCTTGGTGATATTCGAACCTTGCCAAGGGTCGATTCTTCACGAGGAGAATAGGGAGACTGTGTAGTACCAATTTGGTAGTTTTTAGAGCAATTAGGGTTTCCGGCCAACTTTGAATTAATATTCGAGCCATTCAACTGATATTTGAGGACAAGCAGTTGTGGATTTGGGTTGAGGGAGTTGAGAAGATTCGGTGGTGTAAATTTGGTCGAATTTGGACAACTTTGTGTCTTGGCCGGAATTTTTTCGATCCAATATTCGAAGGTTTCGGCTGTGATTCGAGGAAAAAGGGCATTGGACTTGGAGAGAGGGAGAGACGGGGAATCTAGGGTGTATTTCTGGAGGAGAAAGGGAGTCGTCCGCCGCTGTGGGCGATTTCCGGCGGAGGAGCCGGTGAGGTGAAGAGAGGTACGAGGAAGATGATACGTTGTCTCTAGGGTTATGAAGGTTTTTCAGACACTTTTATTAAATCAAAGAAAAGGCACCACAGCCGTTGGATGAGATTAACAGACGGTTCAGATTCAAGGGGAAAAGGAACGGGTCATTTGACCAAGGCGGACTGCGTAAGGACCGAATTGGGTCGGTTTGGGTGGTTTTTGGGCGAGAAATGAGTGTATTAATTATAAAATCCCAAGTTGAAGAAAGCCCCTTTTAATTGCCTTCTTTTGTTTTTCTTTTTCATTTTTTTTCTTTTTCTTGTTTCGTTATTTTGTTTTTAATATTTTTTATTTTTCATAAAATGACAAATAAAAAGTCAAAGACCAAATTGACTCTGAAATTATATTATTTAATTTCTAAAATTAACTAATTTCTAATTTTGAATTAAAACTTAAGACAAATTCTAAAAATTAAATGCAAAGAACCATTTTTTTATCATTTTCTTTATATTTTGTTTTGCCAACAACTTAACCACTAATTAATCCTAAAATATAGAATTAAACCATAAATGCAAATGTCAAGTGTATTTTTTTATATATTTTTTATATGAATTAAAATGCACAAATAAAATGCAAACAATTAACAGAAAATAACACAAAATTCACAAAATTACAAAATAATGAAAGAAATCATTTTGTTTAAATTTTTGGGAATAATTCATATATAGGGCAAAAATAACGTGCTCACAACTGCCCCTCTTTGCTCGGAAACATAAAAAGTTTTCGGGCAAAGATAAGTGAGCAAATACGAGCGATTTTTGCCCGTTCGAATATTCCGCGTGAAGCATTTTTGAAAGAGTTGACCGCACCCTGCTTCATAGGTTGCCTACATATCCTAGGCTAAATAGGAATCAGGTCAGTGTAGTTCGGGAAGGTTTGGTAGCTGGGACTACCAGGAGCTGTGATTTTACTGTTGTTGCTGCTATTACTGCTCGCTGACCTCCTTATTACACCGTGTTAAAATAAAAAGAAACTATCCTACGCCATGATCTATGAATTACAAAGGTCCTATCTATGTCTTCCAACTTGCTCTTATGTTGCCTTGACTTTGTATTCTTTCCTTGCATTGATTGGAGATGATTCGCCATTCCTCCGAGTGATGCTTGACTGCTGAAATTTGAAATATGTGCCTCTATTCTCCAGGCAGGCTCCTGATTGCTGACACTTGAAAAGTATTCCCTTGTTCTCCAGGTGGGCTCCTGACTGCAACAAAATAAACAAACAAAGAATATTTTCTGTCCCAGTTTGGTGGCTGGGCACATCATGTTATCCAATATTACAAATTTAAAAAGCTAAAATTTGAATTGTACTTCCCTTGTTCTTCAGGTGGGCGCATGACTGCTGAAACCTGAAAAGTATTCCCTTGTTCTCCAGGTGGGCGCCTGACTGCTGAGACTTGAAAAGTATTCCCTTGTTCTCCATGTGGGCTCCTGATTGCTGAATTTGAAAAGTATTTCCTTGTTCTCCAGGTGGGCGCCTGCTTGCAATGCTTGAAAAGTATTCCCTTATTCTCCAGGTGGGCGCCTGCTGCAACAAAATAAACAAACAAAGAATATTTTCTGCCCCAGTTTCAATCAAAGAAAGATTTGTTAATATAAAATGGCGGTTAGTTGCTGGCATTCTTGCTGGAGTATGTCCTAGTTGCTTGAGCTTTATTCCGACCAGCTTCCCTGGACTTGCCTTGAACCTCCTTGACTTCCTGACCTAATTTCAACTCCTGACTTTGATGACCCAAGTGTTTTATCCTGTATTGCTATTTTTGTGTTCCTGACCCCTCTATCTGAAGCTTAGCTTCTTCCCCACAACTATCTAATTAACCTACCGACGGAACTTCCAATGGTCCTTTAGGTCTTACTTTTCTTTGATATGTTCCAGTCCCGCTGTGCCGTACAACTGGGAAGCTGGTAGTTAGCCTTGACATCCTTCTTTGATTTCGACCAGAACTGACACTGAAACATCTTATAGACAGACTCCAAGAGAATGAAATGCAATGACCTTGAAGGTTAAGGATAGAAAGACTCTGAAACGGATGATTTGTAATGAAGAGAAGAGGATAGGACTTATCTAAGTGGAACGGCTGGTACCATTGATAATGCCATGCATTTGGATTAACCAACCTAGTATGTCCAACCAATCAGCTTCCAATTACCACATTTGCTATTCCAGACTTTCATAACCTAACTTTCTCCAAAACCCAAATCCTGCTCGGCTTGCCATGTTTCGAGCAGCCATCAACCACAGACTTGCTTCATTTGCCCATCGCAACACTCACTTCGCCTTATGGTGCCCGTGAGGGTTTTTACCAATAAGACTCTCTAATTTTTTATTTCTCTCAGCTCACGTCACCTTATGGTGCCTATGAAGGTTTTCACCAATAAGACTCTCTCATTTTTTATTTCTCTCAGCTCATGTCGTCTCATGGTGCCCTTGAGGGTTTTCACCAATAAGATTCTCTCATTTCTGCCATTTCTCTTCTAGTACCAGAGTGTTGTCACTTTTCCTACTCGCATTGGCACTTCTTGAATACTGATCGGAAGGTCTTTCTTTGGACCGTAATGCAGCTTTTGGATGGGGTTTAGAAAGAAGGGTATAGAGGCTCAAAACAATTCAACTACGGGTTTAACATTACAACTTTTGGAATCAGCCTTTCTTACAACAATCACAACTTTTGCCCCAGTTTCTTTCTTGGGGGTCTTTGGACTTTTATTTTGATGTGACTGAACCTCAGAGAGAGGCTGCCTACGTACCCTTTCGGGATCAAGTCAAATGTAGTTCATGTCATAAAATTACATCGCCGTTGCGATCTTTCCTTTTTCCACTTTCCCTTTTCTTTCTTTTCATTTCTTTTCTTTACCTTTTCTTTTCTATTTCTCTTTTTTTCTTTTCTATTCTTTTTTTCTTTTCCTTTTCTCTTCTTTTTCTTTTCTTTTCTTTTCTCTTTTCTTCTTCTTTTCCTTTTTTCTTCTGTTTCTTTTGTTTTCTTTTCTTTTTCTTCTTCTTTTCCTTTTCTCTTCATTTTATTTTTCACTGCTTTTCTCTTATTTCAACACTTACTTTCCCGATCGGACCTACGAGTTTTATTATTAATTCCGAAAGAGGGGTATGAAAGAAAATAGAATGAGGCTCAAAGGGATAACAACGGATAAAGTGTTTGGATAGCAGAACAAAATGCCTTCGTCATTTCAATCTCAAAACATGCCAAATACAAGTAAGTACAATTTGACAAAGAAATCATACATAGTATCGTTTAACTGCGTCATAGTTGATAGCCATTTCTACACATTTCCCTTCCACATCTGTCAGATATAATGCACCATTGGACAACACTCGGGTTACAACAAATGGCCCCTGCCAGTTGGGGGCTAACTTTCCTTTTGCCTCAGCCCAATGAGGTAAGATATGCCTCAACACCAATTGCCCTACTTCAAACTTCCGCGAACGCACTTTCTTGTTATATGCTCTTGCCATTCTCTATTGGTACAACTGTCCGTGACATACTGCTGCCAATTTCTTATCATCAATCAAGCTCAGTTGTTCCAAGCGAGCCTTGACCCATTCAACATCGTCAATTTCCGCCTCGGTGATAATCCGAAGAGATGGTATTTCAACCTCGGCGGGTATTACTGCTTCCATACTGTATACCAATGAATAAGTAGTCGCCCCTACTGAAGTGCGAACAGTAGTGCGATAGCCTAACAAGGCAAAAGGTAACTTCTCATGCCATTGCCTGGACCCTTCCACCATTTTCTGAAGTATCTTCTTAATGTTCTTGTTAGCTGCTTCGACCGCTCCATTCGCCTTAGGACGATATGGGGTGGAATTGCGGTGCATGATCTTAAACTGCTGACATGTCTCCACTATCAGATGGCTATTGAGATTGGCACCATTGTCTGTGATAATTACCTTCGGGATTCCGAATCGACAAATGATATTCGAATGCACAAAATTGACCACTGCCTTCTTGGTCACCGATTTGAAGGTTTTTGCCTCAACCCACTTAGTGAAATAATCAATGGCTACCAGAATAAACCTGTGCGCATTTAACGCCGCCGGCTCGATTTGCCCAATGACATCCATTCCCCAAGAAATGAAGGGCCATGGTACCGAAATTGTATGCAATTCAGATGGTGGAGAGTGAATCAAATCTCCATGTACCTGGCATTGATGACACTTGCGCACGAAACTGATACAATCCCGTTCCATAGTAAGCTAATAATATCCTGCTCGAAGAATCTTCTTGGCCAATACATATCCACTCATATGAGGTCCGCAAACTCCCGCGTGTACCTCGTTCATGATAGTTGTGGCCATGCACCTCAATAAACCAAGATCTGGAGTTCTTTTGTACAACACTCCTCCACTGAAGAAAAATTCGCTTGCTAAGCGTCTAATAGCTCTCTTTTGATCCCCTGTGTCCTGTGCCGGATATACTCCTATCCTGAGGTATTCTTTGATATCATGAAACCATGGCTCACCATCAAGCTCTTCTTCCACCATGTTACAATAGGCATGCTGATCTCGGACTTGAATCTGCAACGGGTCCACGTACGCCTTATCTGGATTATGCAACATCAATGCCAAAGTGGCCAAAGTGTCGGCAACTTCATTATGAATCCTTGGGATATGCCTGAAGTCTATCAACTAAAATCGTTGACAAAGTTCATGCAAACACTGTCGGTACAGTATGAGCTTTAAGTCTTGTGTCTCCCATTCTCCCTGAATCTGATGCACCAGAGGATCCGAGTCGCCCATGACCAAGATCTCATGGACACCCATGTCTATAGCCAACCTCAAACCCAAGATACATGCCTCGTATTCAGCCATGTTATTGGTGTAGTAGAAACGAAGTTGAGCTATAACAGGGTAGTGTTGCCCTGTCTCAGAAATAGGTACCGCTCCTATCCCAACGCCTTTAGTATTGGCAGCCCCATCAAAGAACAACTTCCACCCTGGCTTTTCAACTTGTTCTAATTCCTCGACATGCATTGTCTCCTCATTATGGAAATATGTCTTCAAAGGTTCATACTCATCATCAACTGGGTTCTCAGCTAGATGATCAGCCACCGCTTGTGCCTTCATTGCGGCCCGGGTCACGTAGACAATATCAAATTCTGTGAGCAAGATTTGCCACTTCGCGAGCCTCCCTGTGGGCATGGGCTTCTGAAAAATGTACTTCAATGGATCCAAACGCGAGATGAGATAGGTGGTATATGATGACAAGTAATGTTTCAATTTCCGCGCTACCCAGGTTAAAGCACAACACGTCCTCTCGAGCTGAGTGTACTTTACCTCATAAGATGTGAACTTCTTGTTGAGGTAGTAAATCGCCTGCTCTTTCTTTCTTGTGACGTTATGCTACCCCAGCACACAGCCAAAAGAGTTATCCAAAACTGTCAGATAGAGGATCAAGGGCCTTCCCGGCTCTGGCAGAACCAACACAGGTGGACTGGCCAAATACTTCTTAATCTTGTTAAATGCTGCCTGACATTCATCCGTCCATCTGACCGCAACATCTTTCTTTAGCAGCTTAAAGATAGGCGCGCAAGCCGTAGTAAGCTGGGATATGAACCTGCTGATATAATTCAACCTGCCGAGCAAACTCATCAGCTCTTTCTTGCTTTTTGGCGGTGGTAACTCCGGAATGGCTTTGATCTTAGACGGGTCTAACTCAATATCGCGTCAACTTACCACAAACCCCAACAACTTCCCTGACAGAACTCCAAATACACACTTCGCCGAATTAAGTTTGAGGTTGTACCTGCGGAGCCTTTGGAAAAACTTCCTTAGGTCTTTAACATGGTCGCATTGCTTCCTTGACTTTATGATCAAGTCGTCTACATAGACCTCAATTTCTCGATGTATCATGTCATGGAACATGGTGGTCATCGCCCACATATATGTTGCCCCTGTGTTCTTCAACCCAAATGGCATGACCCTATAACAATACGTCCCCCAAGGCGTGATGAATGCCATATTTTCCGCATCTTCCTCATCCATTAAAATCTGGTGATAGCCCGCATAACAATCCACGAAAGAACCAATCTCATGTTTGGCACAATTGTCAATCAATATATGGATGTTTGGCAGTGGGAAGTTGTCTTTTGGACTTGCCTTATTGAGATCACAGTAATCAACGCACACTCTGGTCTTTCCATCCTTCTTTGGTACAAGCACAACATTAGCTAACCAGGTGGGATACCGGATGACCTTCGCATCAAACTGCTTGGTGACCTCTTCTTTGATTTTCACACTGATATCTATTTTAAATTTCCTCAACTTCTGCTTGAGAGGAGGGCATGCTGGGTCTGTGGGAAATTTGTGGACCACCAAATCGGTACTTAAACCCGGCATATCGTCATATGACCACGCAAAAACATCTTTGTACTCAAACAGCGCTTTGATTATCTCTTCTCTGAGCGGAGGCTCCAAATGGACACTTATTTTTGTTTCCCGAACATTCTCCTGATCTCCTAAATTGATTGCCTCTGTGTCGTTCAGATTAGGTTTGGGTTTTTCCTCAAATTGGCTTAATTCTTTACTGATTTCTTTAAAGGCTTCCTCATCATCATATTCTACCTCGTCATCACACTCAATTTATTGTATTATTATTTCGGAGTTAAATTGGTAATCAAGACTAGGCCAAAGACTCCTCATGCATGACACATCAGTGATACCAGCATTAAAGGGACTGTACAAGAAAGAAAAGAAAGACAAAATAGAGGCTATCAGGAATGAAAAAGGAAAGAAATTGCACTTCATTAAAATTGTAAGATAACAAGGTTTAACTCATCCAAACATAGCATCCGAATTACAACCTTGGAAATAATCCAGATTAAACTGAAAGGAAAATCAAAAGTAACTACCACGACTCCCTCCGGGTAGGAAGAGGAGTAGCTTCCCAATTATTAAGCTTTGCATGGGGCCCCACGAACTGCACATCTGCTTTGCTTGGACCTTCGCCTGCCTCCACCACATTCACATCGTCAAACAGCTTTTCAAACCTCTCAATCAGCTCCTTGTTGGGTCTCATCACCACAGAATGAGGCATTACCGTTGCTAGGCGCCTCTTAGTATCAGGCCGGACAAAGGAATGGGACAGGCGGGGTATGGGTTTTGGAAGGGTACATGCTCTCTTTTTCATCTTTTTAGCTCGTTTTATGTCAGCAGCAGTGGGTTTAAAGCCTAAACCAAAAGTATCCAGGTTTCCAGGAAGAGATACCGGTTGTATGATGCCCTGTAACGAAGCACCCAAGCCTTTTCCAGGTAAGAATCCATTCTTTATCATTTCTGAAGCCACCATGATAGATGCAGCAGCTACTCTGGGCCTAGGAATACACTCTCCTTCCGGAATTTTGGCAACTGATACTGTGTCCAAGACTTGGTAAACCCATGGACCTTTGTCATCCTCAGCTTCATCGAAAGGCATAATGGTATTACACGAACTATCCTCTCCATGCACCATAAATTCCTGCTGGTCCCACTCGAATTTGACCATCTGATGCAAGGTAGACGGCACTGCTTTTGCGGCATGAATCCAGGGCCAACCCAATAAGAGATTGTAATAAATAGCCATGTCGAGCACTTGGAACTCTATAGTGAATTCAACTGGTCCGATTGTCAGTTCTAACACGATGTCCCCAACCGTGTCCTTTCCTCCTCCATCAAATCCTCGTACGCAAATGTTATTCTTGTGGATTCTCTCACTGTCCAATTTTAACTTTTCCAGGGTGGAGAGAGGGCAAATGTTTGCTCTGGACCCGTTGTCAATCAACACTCGAGTAACCACAGATTCTTCACACTTCACTGTGAGGTAAAGTGCACTATTATGCTCAGTACCTTCCAAAGGCAACTCATCATCAGAAAATGTAACCCTGTTGACCTCAAAAATCTTGTTTGCTATTTTCTCCAGATGATTCACAGAGATCATATCAGGCACACGGGCTTCATTCAAAATCTTCATCAATGCCCGGTGGTGCTCATCCGAATGGATCAATAAAGACAGTAATGAGATCTGTGCCGGGGTTTTCCTCAATTGTTCCACAAATGGAATAGTCTTGCACCTTCATCTTCTTTAAGAATTCTTCAACCTCTTCTTCAGTTACGGCCCTTTTTACTGGTGCTGGATTGTATTTAGCTGCTTTAACCTTTCTCAACTCTTCAGGGGCAAAGCATCTCCCTGAACGAGTCAGCCCATGGGTTTCACACACTTCTTCTTTAACTTCCTTTCCTTTGTACGTCACAGTCACTCGGTCATAGTTCCATGGGACGGCCTTTTCACTGATCACAGGTAACTGAGTCACCGGTTTGATGATAATCGACTCTGTGCGAGCGCCCTTTACAATCATAATGGGCTTGACAACTGCTCCTGGTACTTTAACTTGTTCTTATTTTACTGACATCGCTGGTTTGCTGACTGTATGTTCTACTGTGACCAATGCCTTCCCACTAATTAATTTCTCATTTGCTCTATTCTTACTGGCCCTGATCATCATTACAGTTTGTGAAGGCTTCTTGCACTCCCCCTTTTGCACTAACTCGATCATATGAGTCTCATGATGGGTTAGTAATGGATTCTGAGTGATGTTAGGCGTATTCGGAGCCTGTACTTCAATTCGGCGGGTGTCAATGAGCTCCTGGATGGCCGTTTTCAAATGCCAGCATTTTTTCGTATCATGTCCCGGAGCACCTAAGCAATACTCACAATTCACCGAGTGGTCCAGGTTCCTTGGGGGAGGATTTGGCAATTTGGGGTTCAATTGGATTTAACATGCCCAACTGTCTCAATCTGTGGTATAGGCTGGTGTAAGATTCTCCTAACGGAGTGAAAGTCTTCTTCTTCTGCAACCTATCATTCTTGGAAGCAAGGTTGGGTCAAAAGGCGATTACATTGGGGTTTCTGTAGGTTCTCGGAGGTAGGTATGTATTTTGAGTATGGTAGGTATTTTGTGGGGTGGGTGCACGCCAGGGCGCCTGGGACTGGGGGTATATTTGGGCATGGTGGACAGAGAAGTGAGGGGAGAGAGGTAGATAGTAGGGTTGTGGTGGGCCATATAGGTTGTGTGGGTAGGCTTGGGGATGGGGGCGTGGTTGGTGGTAATATGGTGATGGACCCCTGGACCAAGCTCTTGATTCTACTACTGTAACATCTTCATTTTTCTTCTTTCCCGATACCCCTCCAGTGCCACTTTGGATGGCCTGAGTAGTTTCTTTAATCGCCGAATAGCTCATGATTTTGTTAGTCTTGAGACCCTCTTCCACCATACTTCCCATTTTTACTACCTCATTAAAAGTTTTTCCCACTGCCGATACCAGATGACCAAAATAAGTAGGCTCCAGAGCCTGCAGAAAATAATTGACCATCTCGCCTTCCTTCATTGGAGGATCAACTCTTGCGGCCTATTCTCTCCACCGAAAACCGTACTCTCTGAAGCTTTCCCCTGACTTCTTCTCAATTTTGGTCAATGACAGCCGGTCCGGGACGATCTCTAAGTTGTACTGAAAATGTCCTGTGAATGCCTGGGCCAAATCATCCCAGATGTACCATCGAGCATGATCTTGCCGCGTGTACCATTCCAAAGCAGCACCACTGAGACTTTGACTAAAGTATGCCATTAATAACTCATACCTTCCCCCAGCGCCTCTCATCTTGCTGCAAAATCCCCGCAGGTGGGCTACTGGGTCACCATGTCCGTCATACAGATCAAACTTTGGTAACTTGAATCCCGCAGGCAATTGGACATCAGGAAACAAGCACAAGTCTTTGTAAGCAACACTCACCTATCCTCCTAGACCCTGCATGTTTCGGAATGATTGTTCCAAGCTTTTCACTTTGCGTATCATTTCCTCCTGCTTAGGGTTTTTGGGAGGCTTTTCTTCTTCAGCTGAGACATCAAGATGGGGAGTATAGGAGTATGGTTCGGGAGGTTTGAAAGTGGGCTCGGGTGGGTAATAGTGGTTTTCTTGAGTTTGGAACAAGGGCTCGCTAGAAGATCTGTGTAACGCGGTGGGGTGGAGGAGCCACGAACACAGGAGCAATTGGTGGTGGAGGGCATGGAATTTGTTTAGGCGGTGGGGGTGGTATTTGGGAGGTAGTTGCGTAGTATTGTTAGTAGGTAGGGTAGGCCGGAGAGGAATTCACTGTAGGAGGATCTTGTGGCTGAGCTAATAGTGGGATGTAGGCAGGGTTGGCAGGATAAGCTGGTAGCGGGTGTCCCTTTGCCCAAGCCTGGTACATTTCGGCCATCTGTTGCTTCAATTTGTACATCTCCTCTTTCATGGCGTTGACATCTACCCCCTCTTCTTCCCTACATGGGTCGACAACGCTTGCTTCTAACTCTTGGTTGACCATTCTTGATGTATCCTTGGAGCGGGTGTTATACGGGTGGGTTGCCAGAATGCCAGTCAACTGAACCACCTGTCTGGACTCATCATCAACAACAACGTTGTTAGTGGTTAGGGCATTAACAAATATATAACCGCACATTCGGGGCATGAATTCACCTAGGCAGTTAATGGTTTCTAGCATGCATTTTCTCGACCTCTTGCGTCATCCCGGCTTTATTTATTCTCGACTGTGACGTCTTTCTTTTATTCTTGCCTTGTTTTTTTGTTTTTGTTTTGCCATTGTCTCGTTGTTGTGGATTTTCTTCTCTTTTGTTTTTCTATCTCGTTTCTCTTTTGTTTTTTCGCTTCTCTTTTCTTTTTGGCTTTTTATTCTCACTGTATTTTCCCTTTTCATATGGCTATGGTCGGATCCTATGGAGATTGCCTACGCATCGTGGCCATGCCTGAATCAGATCAAATGCAATAAATGTAAAATAGAAACAAAGATGTTTTTGGAATTTTCAATTTTACTAATAGAAAGCATTTCAATTACAAGGACTCAAGACTGACGCATGAAGACAACTAACAGACTCTAAATGACAAGACGGGCTACAAACTCCATCAACAATTATTCCACATTAAAATGAAAGTGTAAACTGACTCGAAAAGAAAATACAGACTCAGATAACTGACAAACTCTAGTAAAAGAAAATACAAACTCTAACGACAATCATGAATACATTAAAGCTCCTGGTGCCCGCGGGTCATCGTTCGGTCTCGCCGCGGGCCTATATGCAAGTCCCCCTTGGAGTCTGTCTAGGTCACTCATTATCTGTTTCACAAATATCATCACTGAGGCAAAGAAGGTAGTCTGAGTCATATTCTCGCACATTTGGCATTTCCTGGTGATGTAATGAGCAATAGCTAGGATTCTTTCTCTGATTATGCCTTTTTCCTTAAGCAGCCGCCCTATTTGTTCGGCCCTGGCCTCCAAAGTCTGTTGATTTCTCTCTTGGAGTTGTTGCAGGTCCATTTCTAATTGTGCTAATGCTGTATAACAGTGCTCCCTTTCAACCTTGAACTCTTTTGCTTGTTCGATAATTTTGTTTTATGCGATAATGACCTTTTTCCTCAATCCCGCAACCCCATTATCATATTCTTTTCTCAACTGTTGAATCATGCGGCCTCGTTCTTCTGCGTTTTTAGCCAACTGTTTTCGAACCCCTGCTAGTTCCCTTTCTGCTTTGTTGAGGTCGAAACTGTAGTCATTTAATTTTTGCCTTAAATTTTCTATAAGCTTTGCATCTTTGGCACTCCTAACAGGGTTTTCTGCCGCTATCTTCATTTTTTGGATTTGGGCTCGTAAGGCTTCATTTTCTTTAGCCAATTTCCTTTTCTCACCCCCGTCAGCCGCGGCTTGCACGTTGTTTTCAAACCTAAGGTCTTGCACCTGCTTTTCCAACTCTCCTATTTTTGCCCTGTACTCATTTTCTTTGGCTAACCAAGCCCACTGCTCTTGCGACGATTCAGCAAACTCCTGGAGGTGAGGCCTTTTGGCCGGCCTCCTGAATGCAACGTCCCTTCTATACCAAGCCTGATAATCAGGTGACACTTCTCCTTTGGCTCGATCCCGGATACAAGTATTCGCCGCCAAATATTGACATTCGCTCCAGACTTGGCGAACCTTTGCTTCAGGAAATTGGCCGTCGGGGCCAATCTCAACCACTTGCAAACTAAGATCATTGTCTTTGGGTACTATCTGTCATCTCCCGAGTTTTCTCAGTACCCGGTACAGGGCGTAAGGCTAAATGCTTCTAAGACCCATCAAGAGGAAATGCGGCCTTGCTGCTGGCATATATATCAACGGGAAACCATCCAAATGTCCATTCTATTTGACTAGCAGTGAGGGATCGAAAGTATGTTGTCCAACCTGTGAATCCTTCCGGCAGATTGACCCCTTTAATCCTCGTGTAAAACTCTTCTATGCAGGTTTCCTCTGGAGATCCGTAGCTCAAAAACTGGGGACCATGGCACAAATGCTCGGTCATCCACATTTGTAACAGTAGATTGCATCCCTCAAAGAAGTTTTCCCTGGCCTTGCAGGCTGTAAGAGCACGGAAGATGTCGGCTAATATCATAGGTGACAGGGTGCTTTTGGCTTGAGTCATTAAAGTGCTGACGACCCCCGCGATTTTTATGTCGATGTTACCATCCTTCCTTGGGAAGACTAGAAGCCCCAAAACGACCACCATGAAAGCGACACGTCAATGTTCCTCCCATTTCTGGCGGTTCCCTTTGCTACATATCTTGCTTTTCGGATTATTGAACCCCCCAATATGGCCATTTCGGTGGTATATGAAGTGTGGAGTGCAAAAGCCATTCGCCAAATCCGCAATATGAACAGTCCTGATTATCTTCAGAGAGTCTAAGAATCTGGGTATAGCTACAGTTCTTGGGGCAACCAAGTATTTGTACCTTAAAGGAACCTCATCTTTTCCGATGTAGCTAGCTATTTCCTCTAATGTCGGGGTAAGCTCAAAGTCTGAAAAATGGAACACGTTATGTGCCGGGTCCCAACGCGTCACTAGTGCTCTGATAATATCTCCCCGAGGCACAATCTCTAGCAAACCGGTAAGCCCTTTCAAATATTTCTTGACTTCATCTTGCCCTTCGCCTCCTAAATCGTTCTACCACAGACGTAACTCCAAAGGTATTTTATGCATGATCGAGAAAGGTTTATTTTGAGTCGTGCTCATCCTGCACATTTATTAAGGTGATTTAATCACTTATTTTGTCCTAAAAGCAAAATGACACTATTCTTTTCATTCAAATTTCTAATTTCATTACAAACCCGGTTTTGCAAATACGGCCTTTCAGCACTTCGGGTGAAGATTTTAAGGCTGCATTGGCTAACCGGCCAAGAACTTTAACAATTGACCAAAGGTGGTTGTTCTCACAAAAGCAGCCTTACATCATCCCTTTGGGAATATTCGGCTATTTTTGACAAAAATGGCATCACCCGATTTATTTATGACAAAAATAAAAATTTTAACATTTTTGGCTATTTTTGAAAAGGGATGGTTGGACCCGTCGAGGGTTGCCTACGTATCTCACACCCGGTGAGAATCAAACCAGCGTAGTTCGGGCAAATAAACTAACTATTTTCGAAAACAAGACTCTTTTTGACAAATACACTATTTCGGAAAGCAGGACTCTTTTTATATTTTCTTTTCAACAAGCTATTTGAAAATAAAACTCTTTTGTTTTCTTTTTCTTTTTTTTATTGACAAATAAAAAAACCATTCTTTTTGTAAGAACAAATTTTCCTTTTTCCCTTTTCTAAAAAAAAATTCGGCAGAGTTTTGACTCTATTTTGACATTGGTCGTTTAACTGTCTACACTGCCATTTCTCTTTTTTTTTTCAATTTTCCAAATATTCAAGCCGGTCAGCATGCGAGCCCGAGACAAATAAATGTACATGCAACACGTAAGATGCATCAGGGTGGTCTTTTCATATCCTTACCTGTCCTGGACGGACCCAACCCCTGTGTTGAGTCCCCTAAGTCATATGCACGTGATGCAGATAAGCGCTCCTACTAGGGATCCGGCATGGAGTCAAGTTATTCTAAGTTCAAAACCTGGACATGTGTTCTAGCCTGTGTACCCGAGCGGACAACTCGAGTCGAAGAGGGGGCTACGTACCGGGAACCAAAAGGCCCTCCGGCTTAGTAACTTGTCCGGACTCTTTCTTATTTCAAGGTATGACACTAACAGAATAGGGAGTCTCAACCAGTAAGCATATCCCCGGAGGTGAGAAGAGAAGGGTTTCGGCGCAGTTTATATACAGTTCAGATAATATCAAAGCGGTAAAGCATTTAGCACATTTAGCAGGAAAACATGTAGGAAAATCAGATAAAGACAAACATAACAATTATTCTAAGCTCGAATTCTTAAACCCTGAACCAAAGTTCTGGGTTTGTTTCCCCAGCAGAGTCGCCAGAGCTGTCACGCCTCCTTTTTCACTACACCCGCAAGGGCGTAAAAGGAGTTTTTCCACTTAAAGGACAATCGAAATGGGATTTATTATTATTTATTCAGAGTCGCCACTTGGGAGATTAATGGTGTCCCAAGTCACCGGTTGAATCCCGAACCGAGGAAAATATGACTCTGTTAACAGTCCACGAACCAGAAATTTGAGTAAGGAATTCTGTTAACTTGGGAGAAGGTATTAGGCATTCCCGGATTCCGTGGTTCTAGCAGGGTCCCTCAACTGTTATATTTGGCTTAATTATCTGATTTTAAACAATTATGAACCTATGTGCAAATTTTAACTTTTTAACCGCTTTTATTCATATTTTTAAAGAGAATTGCAACGTCGTTAAAACACATCTCCAACCACGTCACATAAATGCACCCGTGATTTTTGACATATTTTAACTTCGTTGGGATTTGGATTTAGGTCACATAAATGTGCACCCGATTTTAAGAAGGTGATTTATTAAAAGCGCGCCTAAAGAGACTAACGCGTTATTATCTTTGGGGAAGGTCATGAAATTCGCTAAATGGCTTATCCCGAATTCTAAGTATTTTTAGTTAAGCATTGAATGAGGGCCCCGCAATTTGAATTTTTATTTGGCGAGGCTCGTCTCATCATTTTTATTTAAAGGTCAATCCTAAAGCGGCTATGATTTTCTATTGGGCTTTGTCTCTATCAATAAAAGAAAAATCCTAATCAATTAAGATGCTTGAAATGTCTAAAAGTCCATAAGTCAATTTCCCACAAATAGGCCCAGTAACCGAATGAATAGAATAAGACATACTCGGCGGGTATTTCAAAGCAATTCAGGCCTCATTTGAAAAGGGTGAGACTGCCTGGGCCCGGGGCAAATTTAGAAGCCCACTCTTGCTTTTAATTTGGAGCCGGTAAGCATACAATCAGTAACTAAATCAACGTAAACTGCAATTGATCTATCTCGAACAAAGCTCAACTATTTTAAGTGATCTTCTATATGTTGCAAAGTGAATCAGACGTGAATACTCTAAACCCAAAGAATCAATATGACTTCATTTTTAACCTACCGATTTGAATTTTAAGTTAAGTTGACAATGATTCATTTTAGATTTTCAAACAATGCTGCTTCTAAATACAATTAGACAAGCTCACATGCTCATGAGTAGCGTTCATACACTCCTGAATAAAGTCTACTTGGTCTAGTTAATGTAGATGGCACTTATTTGAACAGCAGTCCCAAGCAATTATTTCAGAGCACAAATACAAACACAATAATCAAATGAACGAGTATAAGCCTATTATCTCATCAGTTCGATGCTGTCCAGCGTAGCCTAGTTTTACTACAGAATTTGAATATTGGATGCCAAATGTGTGAATCTACTTATACAATCCAAAGCCAATTTAATTATACAAAAACCAGCAGAGAATTACACAAAATCAGTGAATGAAATGTTAAGTACACAACTCGGGAAAATAACAAGATCAGGATTTAAGCTTCAACTCTTCATATATACTCATGCTTCATATTTTTAGCTTATAATTGCCAAAGCAACAGTCGTGTACCTGGGATATAGATCAAAATAACGTGCAGGAGGTCAGCAGTAGTTAGCAGACGATCACAGGCAGCCCAGAAGCAAAATCAGCAACCAGAAATGTTTTAAACCCAAAACTGAACTTGCAATTAACCCAGAACACACTTGAACAAAACCCAAATGACCTCGAAAACAAACCAAGGTCCTTTGGCGACTTCAGCAGTCCAGAATTTAACTCAAATGCACCAAATTCAACTTCAAATTTAATCCAAAAAATTTAAAACACACAACAGATGACCTACATCTAATTTGATCAGATCAAATCCCATGCACAGAGGACTCCAAATGTCTTCAGACCTCAGATATCGAACAAAACAGAGAATTCCAGTAGCTTTTGGTCCTAACTAAGCTAGAAAGTTTGATTAAATGCTAGAACTTGAAAGTGAACTAAAGAAAACTAATGAAACAATAGCTTTTTTGGATTTTCTATTGTTTTTTATTGTTTTTGGTTTTTGAAGAACTAGATCTAGAATTGGAATTTGAAAATCAAACTTGAGACTAGATTTGCAGCCAAGGTTTTTTTTGGGGGGGGGGGGGAATTTTGGAGCTCAAAAACTTGTGTGTTAAGGCATTATTCATTGCCTTTTATAGGCAAAATGAGGGCAGCTCTCAGATTTTGTATTTATCCTCTAGTCCCTATTTTATTTACTTATTCAATCCCTTATTCCTTAACTTGTTACCCAAGTTAGTACCCTAAATTTATTAAAATCTGACCCATGCCCTATTCTAGAAAGATCTAGGAAATTCTAACTATTTCTACAGCATTCCTGTATCTTACTAGTTACCCAAAATGCCCTTGAACCCATTTGAATTTACTACATTAGTCTAACCCACCCCAACTCCTACCTATGATTATCTAACAGCTAACTATAGTTAACTAACATGTTCCAGTAATCCAAACAATCATCAAGCTAATTGACTACTGCAATGAGGTGAACTAAAATTGACAAAACACATATCTAACAGGATTTGAAACTAGAAAACAAGACTAAACTAAAAGAAAAATCAATAAGCTTGAATTCATACCACCCTTAATACTTAATCAAAATCAAAAAAGAAAACAGGGGAAGTATCTACTGGTAATCAAACATTTGAACTGAACTCTATTCTTAACTAAAATCATCGAAGATGAATCAGAAAATCATACCATCAACATATAATGAATCCCAATTTAATAAAAGCATACTATCAATCAGACTATGATTAAACAAAACAAAGTGAATTAAAGCCTAATCAAACGAACAATCAAACGTGACTCAGAACACAAGATAGAACAAAATCAAATGCAACTCAAACTGAAAATTAATCTATATGAGAAAGCACAATCCGATCCTAAATTGAACTCTTAAATCCACAAAACTACACAAGAATTTCAAATGAAAATCAACAATAACGGTAAAAAAAATAAGAAACTAAAAGCAAAGAAAAAGAAACAAAGAGGGACTCACGGCTTGAAATTTGATTCAAAATTTGAGCGGTCTTGGTGATATCCGAACCTTGCCAAGGGTCGATTCTTCATGAGGAGAATAGGGAGACTGTGTAGTACCGATTTGGTAGTTTTTAGAGCAATTAGGGTTTCCGGCCAACTTTGAATTAATATTCGAGCCATTCAGCTGATATTTGAGGACAAACGGTTGTGGATTTGGGTTGAGGGAGTTGAGGAGATTCGGTGGTGTAAATTTGGTCGGATTTGGACAACTTTGTATCTTGGCCGGAATTTTTTCGATCCAATATTCGAAGGTTTCAGCTGTGATTCGAGGAAAAAGGGAATTGGACTCGGAGAGAGGGAGAGATGGGGAATCTAGGGTGTATTTCTGGAGGGGAAAGGGAGCCGTCCGCCGCTGTGGGCGATTTTCGGCGGTGGAGCCGGTGAGGTGAAGAGAGGTACGAGGAAGATGATACGTTGTCTCTAGGGTTATGAAGGTTTTTCAGACACTTTTATTAAATCAAAGAAAAGGCACCACAGCCATTGGATGAGTTAACAGACGGTTCAGATTCAAGGGGAAAAGGAACGGGTCATTTGACCAGGGTGGACTGGGTAAGGACCGAATTGGGTCGGTTTGGGTGGTTTTTGGGCTAGAAATGAGTATATTAATTATAAAAGCCCAAGTTTAAGAAAGCCCCTTTTAATTGCCTTCTTTCGTTTTTCTTTTACATTTTGTTTCTTTTTCTTGTTTCCTTATTTTGTTTTTAATATTTTTTATTTTTGTTAAAATGACAAATAAAAAGTCAAAGACCAAATTGACTCTGAAATTATATTATTTAATTTTCAAAATTAACTAATTTCTAATTTGAATTAAAACTTAAGACAAATTCTAAAAATTAAATGCAAAGAACCATTTTTTTATCATTTTCTTTATATTTTGTTTTGCCAACAACTTAACCACTAATTAATCCTAAAATATGAAATTAAACCATAAATACAAATGTCAAGTGTATTTTTTTATATATATTTTTCATATGAATTAAAATGCACTAATAAAATGCAAACAATTAACAGAAAATAACACAAAATTCACAAAATTGCAAAATAATGAAAGAAATCATTTTGTTTGAATTTTTGGGAATAATTCATATATAGGGCAAAAATCACGTGCTCACAGCAAGTCCCTTTTATATAGGAGGGGAGACTCGGCTACAAGTATGTGGAGATTAATTACAAAGTACGGTGAAGGGATGGCTTGACGTGATGCCTCAACATAGTCTTTTTATAGGCCGAGCATGTCAGACGTAGCCATGTGCCTAGGGGGCTTCCCTCTCTGTCCTGTCTTCGATCTTCGTTTCCTCTGAGTTAGGCTTCGACAGGCCTCGAGGTCTAGAACTCGATCACGGCCTCCCGTCTTCAGGGTACCCGGGCATGCTTCTGAAATGTCTTGATAGCGAGAAATTAAGTCTTCAGATTTTGCCGCGTATAATTACCATGCCTCAGTCTCGTTTGTTGCTATTTGATATATGTTATCACTTATCGGGCATGTATTATGACATCTTAGCCCATGTGTATGAGACTGGAGAGTATTGACTGAGTGAGGCCGAGAGCCGAGTATTGATTGACAATATGGGATCGGGGTGCACGTCAAAGTAGTGATATTGATCATGCCTTCGCTGGCATTGATATAGCGCTTAGTCTTAGAGAATCCCCTCCGGAGTCTTTACACCCCTAGTGAGAGCATTGGATGATTATACTGAGGGATGGAATTCCCAGGATAAGGATTTGTCCGAAGTACCATATTGGGAAATAGATCTTCTCTGTGAGGCTAGATTGGCATGTGTCCTCGGTACTGGATGACTACAGTGAGTGATGTATATTCCGGGATGGATCTTCCTTGGGTCGGATAGCCATATACAGTAACGAGTGGTTGAGCACTTGTGAGTAGAGATTGTGGAAACCTTGATCATGCTAGCTTTGCATTGGTACATATATGAAATCTCTGAGTATTGAACTCTTTACTGATCAGTTGTTTCTATTGCTGTTGAGTTTTTTGAACTGTAAGCATGTCTACATTTCTGTTCCTTTTACTATTAAATTACGTGTTGAGGTTTGGTCTGTCACTACCTGTCAGTCCATAGGTTGGACTTGTTACTTACTGAGTTGGTGTACTCACGTTACCCCCTGCACTTCTGTGTGCATATCCAGGTATCTCAGGGCACGGTAGCGGCTGTTGAGTATATTGTGCGAACTTCCACCTGGAGATTGTGAGGTAGCTTTCTGGCGACCGCAGTTCCACCTTATCCTTCCCTATCTTCCTCTAGTTTATTTATTTGATGTATTCAGACTATTCTGGAGTTGTATTTGTCTGACAGTTGTATTAGTTTTGCTCATGACTAGTGACACCTAAGGTCGGGGATTGTGTTTTATTCTGCTATTTTAGACATTTCTATTATAAATGTTAAATTCGGTATTGAAAATTGATGTTTTCATAAGTAAATAATTGGATAAAATGGGAAAAAGGAAGTAAGTGGATGGACTAGTTTCACGATATGGGCCATCACGACCGGGTCGGATTTTGGGTCGTGACATGTTGGTATCAGAGCCTAGGTTACATAGGTCTCACGAATCATGAGCAGGTTTAGTAGAGTCTCGCGGATCGGTACGGAGACGTCTGTATTTATCCTCGGGAGGTTGTATAACCTTTAGGAAAACTTTATATTCTTGAATTCTTGTCGTGTGAATCTGTTGATCCGAGTACTAAACTTTTGTTATTCTATTCTCTCACAGATGGTGAGGACTCGTGCTACCGGGCAGGATGGACGACCACCGGTACCACCAGCTGGGGCTATTAGAGGCCGAGGACGCAGTCGAGGCCGTAGTAGGGACAAGGGTGTGGCCTATACAACAGCTAGGGCAACACTTGCAGATCCACCTGTCACCCTAGTTCACGATCAGGCTCCAGCAGGGGATGCTCCAGCAGCACCAATTCAGGCACCAGTTGTGCCTATTATTATTTTGGGTCTTCAGGAGACTTTGGCTCATATTTTGACTGTGTGCACCAGCCTTGCTCATGCAGTCACAGTTTCCACCAGAATAGCTACTTCTCAAGCCGGGGGAGGCACTCAGACTCCTGCCGCGAGTATGGTATTCAGGGACTCCAGACACCGAAGGCACCACTAGCCTAGTCGGTTGCACCTGCTCAGGATTTTGTGGTTCTAGTTATGCCTGATGACGAGCAGTGTCACTTGGAGTTTGGTAGACTTCAGCCTCCGACTTTCAGTAGCATAGAGAGCGAGGATGCCCAAGGTTTTTTAGATAAGTGTTAGAGAGATGTTGCGTACAACAGGTATTCTGGAGACTAATAGGGTCTCATTTACTATATTTCAGTTTTCTAGGGCTGCCTTCACTTGGTGGGAGGCTTATGAGAGGCGTAGGCCTGTTGGTGCACCACCCTTTACCTGGCATCAGTTCTCTATTCTCTTCCTAGAGAAGTATATACCGCATTCCCGTAGGGAGGATTTGCGTATGGAGTTTGAGCAGCTATGTAAGGAGGGCCTGTTTGTGATGCAGTATGAGATGAGGTTCTCCGAGTTGGCCTGTCATGCTATTTGGCTAGTTCCCATGGATAGGGAGAGGATTAGGAGGTTCGTTGATGGCCTCAACTATCAGCTGTGGATTTTTCTGACCAGAGATAGAGTATCTGGCACTTCTTATGAGGAGGTGGTTGATATTGCTAGAGAGATTGAGTTAGTTCGTTGCCATAAGCGAAAGAGGAGAGAGGCCAAGATGCCTCGAGAATCTAGTAGTTTTGGAGGTTCTTCTTCGGGAGGCCAGTTTCAGCATGGCAGAGGTCGTTCATTCAGGCATGCTCAGTTAGCCCGTCGACGTCACCGTGGTGGGTCATCTGGCCATGGTTCTCACAGTTCACATCAGGGTCACTCGTCTCTCAGTGCCCTTCCAGCTCAGAATTTGACTCCAGCACCATCAGTTCAGGGTTCATCTACGCCCGATTCTTCTAGTGGGCATCCTAGTGCACGGGGCTCCCTTCAGTCCCCATCGCCACTTGCTACGAGGGGTTATTTCAAGTGCAGAGATTTTGGCCATATCAAGAGATTTTGTCACCGTATTATGGGAGGGTTATCCCAGCAGGGGAGTCAACCTTCAGCTTCAACACTAGTTACTTCCCCATCCGCTCAGTCGGCTCGAGGCAGAGGTCAGTCGGTTAGGGGTCGCCCTAGAGGGGGAGGCCGATTAAGTGGTGGTCAGGCCCTTTCTATGCACGCCCAACTAGACCCGATGCTATTGCTTCAGATGTTGTGATTACAGGTATTGTCTCAGTCTGCTATATAGATGCCTCTGTATTATTTGATCCTGGTTCCACTTATTCTTATGTGTCATCATACTTTGCTCGTTATTTGGATACACCTCGTGAGTCTCTTGTTTCATTTGTTTGTGTATCTACTCCGGTGGGTGATACTGTTGTTGTAAAACATGTGTACCAGTCATATATGGTGACTATTGGGGGTCTTGAGCCCCGAGTTGATCTTTTGTTATTATGCATAGTAGACTTCGATGTTATTTTGGGCATGGATTGGCTATCACTATGTCGTGCCATTCTAGACTGCCATACTAAGACAGTGACCTTGGCTATTCTAGGTGTGCCACAGATTGAGTGGCGAGGTTCGACCGATTATGTTCCTAGTAGGATGATTTCTTTCTTGAAAGCGTAGCGTATAATTGGGAAGGGTTGTCTTTCATACTTAGAATTTGTGAGGGATGTTAGTGTAGAGACTCCCATTATTGATTCTGTTCCAGTTGTGAGGGATTTTCCTGATGTGTTTCCTATAGACCTGTCGGGCATGTCGCTGGAAAGGGATATTAATTTTGGTATTGACCTGGTGCCGGGCACTTAGCCCATTTCTATGCCACCCTATCGTATAGAACCAGCGAAGTTGAAGGAGTTAAAGGAGCAGCTTTAGGAACTCCTTGATAAGGGGTTCATGCGGCCTAGTGTGTCACCTTGGGGTGCACCGATTCTATTTGTGAAGAAGAAGGATGGTTCGATGAGAATGTGCATCGATTATAGGCAGTTGAACAAAGTAACAATTAAGAACAAGTATCCTTTGCCTCGTATCGATGATTTGTTTGACCATCTTCAGGAAGAGAGAGTGTTCTCCAAGATTGATCTTCGTTCGGGTTATCACCAACTGAAGATCAGGGAATAGGATATTCTTAAGACAACTTTCAGGGCCAGATATGGTCATTATGAGTTCTTGGTGATGTCTTTTGGGCTGACCAATGCCCCAGCAGTGTTCATGCATTTTGATGAACAGCGTGTTCCGAACGTATCTCGACTCATTTGTCATAGTTTTTATTGATGATATTCTAGTTTATACGCGTAGTCAGGAGGAGCACACGGAGCACTTGAGAGTTTTGTTGCGGAGATTGAGGGAGGAGAAACTTTACAAAAAGTTCTCCAAGTGTGAGTTTTGGATCGGTTCAGTGGCATTCTTGGGGTACGTAGTGTCTAGTGGGGGTATTCAGGTTGATTCGAAGAAGACAAAGGCACTTTAAAGTTGGCCCAGACCGTCCTCAGTTACTGAGATTTGCCTTTTTCTTGGTCTGGCGGGTTATTATCGCTGATTTGTTTAGGGATTTTCATTTATCGCATCTCCCTTGACCAAGTTGACTCAGAAGGGTGCCTCATTTGTATGGTCGGATGAGTGTGAGGAGAGCTTTCAAAAGCTCAAGACTGCCTTGACCATTATTCTAGTGTTAGTATTGCCATCAGCTTCAGGTTCTTATATCGTGTATTGTGATGCTTCGAGAGTTGGTATTCGATGTGTGTTGATGCAGAATGGTAGAGTTATTGCTTATGCTTCTTATCAGTTGAAGTCACATGAGAAGAACTGCCCTGTTCGTGATTTGGAGTTGGCTGCGATTGTTCACGCGTTGAAGATTTGGAGGCACTATCTGTATGGTGTGTCGTGTGAAGTGTTTATTGATCATCATAGCCTCCAGGACTTGATCAAACAGAAGGATCTTAATTTGAGGCAGCAGAGATGGTTGGAGCTGCTAAAGGATTATGATATCACTATTTTGTATCATCCGGGAAAGGCCAATGTGGTGGCCAATGATTTGAGACGAAATGCAGTGAGCATGGGGATTTTGGCATATATTCTAGTTGGAGTCTTGGAGAGAGACCTCTTGCAGTTGATGTTCAGGCCTTGGCCAATCGATTCGTGAGGTTGGATATTTCGGAGCCCAGTCGGGTATTGGCTTGTGTGATTTCTCGATCTTCCTTATATGATCGCATTAGAGAGCACCAGTATGATGATCCTCATTTGCTTGTCCTTAAGGATAGAGTTCATCACGATGATGCCAGTGATGTGACTATCGGTGATGACGGGGTGTTGAGGATGCAGGGCTAGATATGTGTGCCCAATGTAGACGGGCTTCGGGAGTTGATTCTGGAGGAGGCCCATAGCTCGCGGTATTCTATTCATCCGAATGCCATGAAGATGTATCAGGATCTGAGACATTACTATTGGTGGAGGAGAATGAAGAAGGACATTGTGGGATTTATAGCTCGGTGTCTCAATTGTCAGCAGGTGAAATATGAGCATCATAGATCGGGTGGCTTGCTTCAGCGGATAGATATTCCAGAGTGGAAGTGTGAGCGAATCACCATGGACTTTGTAGTTGGGCTCCCACGGACTTTGAAGAAGTTCAATGCTATTTGGGTGATTGTGGATCGGCTGACCAAGTCTGTGCACTTTATTCCTTTGTGTACTGCTTATTCTTTATAGCGGTTGGCAGAGATCTATATCCGGGAGATTGTTCGTTTGCATGGTGTCCCTATTTCCATCATTTCAGATCGGGGCACTCATTTTACTTCACAGTTTTAGAGGTCGGTACAGCGAGACTTGGGTACTCAGGTTGAGTTGAGCATAGCTTTTCACCCTCAAACGGATGGGCAGTCCGAGCGCACTATTCAGATATTGGAGGACATGTTATGCACCTGTGTCATTGATTTCGGAGGGTCATGGGATCAATTTCTACCGCTCACAGAGTTTTCTTATAACAACAATTACCGGTCGAATATTCAGATGTCTCTATATGAGGCTTTGTATGGCAGGCGGTGTAGGTCTCCAGTTGGTTGGTTTGAGTTAGGTGAGGCCAGACTATTGGGTATAGATTTGGTGCATGATGCTTTAGACAAGGTGAAGGTGATTCAGGAGAGGCTTCGTACAGCGCAGTCGAGGCAAAAGAGTTATGCTGACATGAAGGTTCAGGATGTGTCCTACATGGTTGACTAGAAGGTTCTGTTGAAAGTTTTACCCATGAAGGGTGTTATGAGATTTTGAAAGAAAGGGAAGTTGAGTCCTCGGTTCATTAGGCCTTTTGAGGTACTTCGGAGGATTGGGGAGGTGGCTTATGAGATTACTTTTCCACCCAGCTTATCGAGTGTGCAACCGGTATTTCATGTTTCTATGCTCCGGAAGTACATTGGGGACCCATCTCATGTTCTAGATTTCAGCACGGTTCAGTCATATGGTGATTTGCCTTATGATGTGGAGCCAGTGGTTATTTTGGAGCGTCAGGTTTGGAAGTTGATATCAAAGGATATAGCTTCAGTGAAAGTGCAATGGAAAGGTCGGCCCGTAGAGGAGGATACCTGGGAGACCGAGCGGGAGATACGGAGCAAATATCCCCACCTATTTGAGGCTTCAGGTATATTTCTTGACTCGTTCAAGGACGAATGTTTGTTTAAGAGGGGGAGGATGTAATGACCCGATCGGTCGTCTCATGAGTTACCGCTCTATTTTCCCTATTTTTGCTTCTTTATGCTTGTTTCATCTGTATTTTATGTTACCAGGTTGAGTGGTTCGGATTCGGGGAGGTTTTGGTAAGGTTTGAGACACTTAGTCTCTTTTGAGTAAGTTTAAGTTGGAGAAGTCAACTGGATATTGACTTATGTGATAAAGGGCTCGGATGTGAATTTCGATGGTTTGAATAGCTTCGGGGGATGATTTGGGACTTAGGAGTGTGATCAGAATATGTTTTGGAGGTCCGTAGTATATTTAGACTTGAATTGGCGAAAGTGGAATTTTGGCATTTTCCGATTGATAGGTGAGATTTTGATATATGGGTCGGAATGAAATTTTGGGAGTTGCAGTAGGTCTATTGTGTCATTTGGGATGTGTGTGAAAATTTTTAGGTCATTCGGACGCGGTTTGATATACTTTTTGATCAAAAGCGTAATTTGGAAGATTTTTGAGAATCTTAGGCTTGAATCTGATGTATTTTGGTTGATTCGATGATGTTTGAGGTGTTTTGAGGATTGGTATAAGTTTGGATGGTAGTATATGACTTATTTGTCCTTTTGGTTGAGGTCCCAGGGGCCTCGGGGTGATTACGGATGGTTGACGGAAAAATAGGAATTTGGAAATGGCAGCTGAAGTTAGGACTGCTGTCATAACCGTATCTGCGGTTGGGGGGTCGCACAGGAGACCGCGGGTGCGACCTCCGTAGATGCGGAAAATGAGTCACAGAAGCGGAAAAGGCCAAGGAAGGCAGGAACCACAGAAGCGGTTAAGACATCGATGGCGCATGTGCGATTTGGGCATCAGAGATGCGAAAGTCGAAGGCTTAAGTGAAAACCGCAGGTGCGGTCCTCTAGATCGCAGAAGTGCCATCGCAGGAGCGAGATTTGGGTTGTAGGTGCGAAAAGCCTGGGCTAGAAGGTATAAAAGACTTCCTTCGCGATTATGAGCTATTTTTTCACTATTTCAAGTCGTTTTGGAGCTTTTGGGGTGATTTTGAAGAGAGAATTCAAGGGAGCTTCGTTGAGGTGAGATTGTTGAACCTAAAACTCGTTTTTATGGTGTTATTTCACGGGTTAGGCTTGTAATTTATGAAAATTAAGGGTGAAAATTTGTGAAAACTAGGGCTTGAGAATTGGAGATCTTTGAGCACGGATTTGAGGGGCCATTTGTGGTTGAATTTTAATACTTTTGATATGTATGAAATCGTGGGGAGATAAGGAGTCTATTGATGTGAATTTTATCGGATTCCGAGACGTGGTCCCGGGGGTCAGGTTTAGTTAATTTTGGGATTCACGTTGTATTTTGATTGTTTTCGAGTGGGTTTTGTTCCCTTTGTATTTTTGATGGTTATGTACTAATTTTGATCAGATTCGAGGCAATTGGAGGCTGATTTGAGAGGAAAAGGTGTCACGGGCTAGAGTTTTAGTTTGGCTTGAGGTAAGTAACGCTTTTAACCTTGGAACTGCGGGTTCGAAACCCCGAATGATGTGTTCTATGATAGTTATGAAGGTGACGTTATGCCAAGTGACGGGCGTATGAGCGTGCACCATGAGAAATGCGGCCTGGATCATTATATAGCGTCGTTTTGTGATATTTATTATCGATATCTGTGTTATGATGATGTGATCTAGTTGTTGAGATATAAATCATGTTAATTATCATGTTAAAACTTTATGCCAATACTGTTGATACCCGGGAGGTCGTTTCTTGCTATCATACCATTAGATTCATGTTTACTTTATACTCGGTCATGTTCATGCATATTATTACCATGCCTCAGTCTCGTTTGTTGCTATTTGATATATTTTATCACTGTTTGGGCCTGTATTATGACATCTTAGCCTATGTGTATGAGACTGGAGAGTATTGACTGAGTGAGTTCGAGAGCCGAGTATTGACTAACAGTATGGGATCGGAATTCACGCCGGAGCAGTGATATTGATCATGCCTTCGCTGTCATTGATATAGCTCTTGGGCTCAGAAAAGCCCCTCCGGAGTCTTTACACCCCAGTGAGCGCAGTGGATGATTATACTTAGGGATGGATTTCCCTGAATATGGATTTGTCCGAAGTACTATACCGGGAGATGGATTTTCTCTATGAGGCTGGATTGGCCTATGTCCTCGGTACTGGATGACTACGGTCAGTGATGTATATTCCGGAATAGATCTTCCCTAGTCCGGAAGGCCATATGCAGTATCGAGTGGTTGAGCACTTGTGAGTAGAGATTTTAAAAACCTTGATCATGCTAGCTTTGCGTTGGTACCTATATGAAATCTATGAGTATTGAATACTTAATTGATCAGTTACTTCTATTGCTGTTGAGTTTATTTGAACTGTAAGTATGTCTACATTTCTGTTTCTTTTACTGTTAAATTGCATGTTGAGGTTTGGTCCGTCACTACCTGTCTGTCCATAGGTTGGACTTGTTACTTATTGAGTTGATATACTCACGTTACCCCCCTGCACCTCTGTGTGCAGATCCAGGTATCTCGAGGTACGGTAGCGGCTGTTGAGTATATTGTGCGGACTTCCACCTGGAGATTGCGAGGTAGTTGCCTGGCGACCGCAGCCCCGCCTTCTCCTTCCCTATCTTCCTCTAGTTTATTTATTTGATGAATTCAGACTATTCTGGAGTTGTATTTGTCAGACAATTGTATTAGTTTTGCTCATGACTAGTGACACCCAAGGTCAGGGACTGTGTTTTATTCCGCTGTTTTAGACATTTCTATTATAAATGTTAAATTCGGTATTGAAAATCGATGTTTTCGTATAAATGGGAAAAAGAAAGTAAGTGGCTGGCCTATTTCCATGATAGGCGCCATCACGACCGGGTCGGATTTTGGGTCGTGACAGGGACAGATAATTGATTGAATGGTATAAAGTTAGGGTGAGTAATATGTACACATCAAATGTGGCAACTTAATATTGTATTACTCATTCTAAAGTAATCAACTTTATCTTGTTGATAGATTGCAGAATTGCATAAAGGAGATGACATTCAATTTATGGAAGATCGGCTCTCATTTTCACGTGGTTCTACCCCATATGTGACACATTTTAATGGCTACATTGTTAATGGATATAGATTTCATGTAGAAGATTATGATAAATAGTTAAAGACTCAAAATTGTGGTGTGGTTGTTGTTGGAGAGACTGAAAAATACAGTGAGAATATTGATTACTATGGAGTTCTAACAAATATTCTCGAATTGCAATTCATATGTAGAAGAGTTGTTTATTTCGATGCAATTGGTTTGATGTATATGACAATACAAAAGGAGTTAAGCAAGATGGATATGGTTGTGTAAGCTTTAATTAGGGATGATTTTTGAAAACAAATGAGCCTTTTGTATTAGCAGACCAAGCATCTCAAGTGTTTTATGCTAATGATAATTCCAATAAAGGCAGACATGTAGTGAGAAAGATGCAACCTCGTGATTCTTATGAGATTGTGCAACAAATGAATGATGATACTATGATACTATAGATTTAGAAAATCACAAAAATAAACAAAAAAGAACGAATGAGGTATGTTATTTCTATATTCATAGCATATCATTTTTATATATTCTTTTTTTTTTCATTAAGAATCAGTGTTATATATTCTGATTACATGATTTTTTCCATTGATATTACTTTGTCTTTATAATATCTTGATTTTTCTTGTAGTTTTTTTGTAGGTTTAAAATGAAACCATCAAAGACTAGAAATGAGGTGGGATCCACTGTGAAGTCTACTAACAAATATATATTCGTTGCACCTGGTGCTATTGGGAAGGACCGAGGGCAAGGGCTTAAATCTATGTGCTCTTTGGGGTTTGTCTGATTCTATCATGCCTATTGCTCAAGAAACACAAACTGACACCGGTAACTATGGCCAATAACGTTTGTCTGATTCAGATCACATCTCGTTGCAAGCTCAACCCGTTCCAATCTTATTTAACACCGTTGCAGCGTGCAACCCGATCCTCATTATATTATACCGGTGTAGGCGTGCAACCCGATCCTATTTCATTATCAACACAGTGCACAATATGTCACCGGTAACTATGGCCAATAATGATAGTCAATATAAGTTGTGATAGGCGTACCACTCGCTCCCATTTATTTGTCAATACAGTACATAATATGTCACCGACAACTATGGCCAATACCAATAATCAATATTTGTTAGTGATG
>MU727107.1:0-21016 GCA_026770625.1 Nicotiana glauca | reverse complement strand
ACTCCAAAATAGCTCCTTAGCCTTCCTTAGCCATTTATTACCTATAAATCATGAAAAACACTAATAAGAGCATTTTGTTATCATATATATCATCAAAACAACATAAGAATGTGATTACTCAAGGTGTGATTATAGTCAAATTCACCTATTATCAGGTCCCTTCCTGGAGATGTTTTTGTGAATCAGACCCATTCCCCATGGTCAAATTCAAAGAAATCCTGGCTCAATCAAAGCTGGAGCAGTAGTAACTTAGGAATTTCTTTTTTTTTTTGTTTTGTTGCAATTTGGTTTAAGGCATTAATATAACTCATATTTTGTACTTCATGCAGTTCTGAAATATGTAATAAGCTGGACTGAACTCTATGAATTTATATAGTAGTTAATGCATTCCCAATAGTTTATGTAGTTATATTTTAAAGGTATATTAGTATACTATATTTTTTTAAGTGGGCAAAGTTTGGCTGTTGAATGTAGTTCAGCTGTTCGATTCCAGCAGTTTCAAAATCCTGATTCATGTTCAAAATATGGTTTTAAGTTTAGGATTCAAGTTTGATTCAGTAGAATGCTTGATAGTCAAATCATATGTAGTCGATTAATATTCAGCTTTGTATTTATGAATCCGAATTTCCTTTATTTCAAAAAAAAAAAAAAAAGAAAGTTCACTTGCTACTCATAATTTGTACGTATACCTCGGCTAAAAATGCAAAAATGGTGAATAGGCCCGACTGGTCCTAATGCACAATTGGGCCTGCCTAGAATCCAAGCCCAATGCGGGATGTTTGTCTCAAAACTTGTAATTATAACCCAGGCTTCTGGTTTACGGGCCTTATCATGAGTTTATTTCTTCACCTCCTTCAAATTGATTTAATAGGGGTTGTTCTGGCCCATTCCCTTTTACCCAAAACATCTTAACAACCTTTCTTTTTCTCATTAATTAGTTGACCTTTGTTGAATTATGTCTTAAATAAGAGTATTCTACGCGACCTTGAATAATTAAGCTCTCTTGTAAAAGGAATTCATTTGAGGTATGCCATGTTAAACAAGACTCTTACGTTCATGGACCTCGTATTAGTTTCATAACTTAGACTTAACAAATATCAAATAATCGTAGTTTCTTTAGGCTCAATTTAGGCTAGTTTTGTGATTATGTATACGTTCACGTAACATAATTGCAAATTTAATTCTTAAAAGACTCGAGGTATGCGTTCGTGCAACTTCAACCAAATTTTTTCTTAATAAATGAACAAAGCAGTATTAATTGTGGACACGTTTGCGTGACATGATTTTTGACGCGCCAAAAGAAAAGAGTATACGTACGCGTAACTCAATTCTTAAACTGCAAATAATCATGTGATTAAAAGCGATAAAAAGGATAAATGCACATAGGTCCTAAAAATGAGTAGTTAAATAATTTAAGCAGAGTAATAATCACTAAGCGGTCGTGCTAGAACCACAGAACCTCGGAATGCCTAACACCTTCTTCCGGGTTAATAGAATCCCTTATCTAGAATTTCTAGTTCGCAGACTCTTTAAAAATAAAACTTCCTCGATTTGGGATTTAAACTAAACCGGTGACTTGGGACACCGAAGCTTATTCCAAGTGGCGAATCTGATAAACTAAATGATCCCATCTTAATTATTGTCACTTTAATTTGAAAAACTCCCTTATATACTCACTTTTGGGGTGTAGTGAAAAAAGAAGGTGTGACACACAACATGACCCAAAAAGGCAATTGAGTCTAACCATAACTCACACTTTGGAAATTTGTCATATAACTGATGATCCTTCAAAGTCTAAAGTACAATTTTTAAGTGATGCTCATGCTCCTCTCTACTGTTAGAGTAAACTAGAATATGATCAACAAAGACAATCATGGAGGAAAATAAATAAGGCTTGAACGCTCGGTTCATCAAATCCATGAAAGCTGGTGAAGCATTAGTCAAATCAAATGCAATCATTAAGAACTCGTAATGACCATAACGTGTCTTAAAAGTTATCTTAGGGATAGTTATGCCTTAATCTTCACCTGATGGTAGCCAAATCTCAAATCAATTTTGGAAAACACCTTGGCACCTTGAAACTGGTCAAGTAAATCATCAATCTGAGGCAAAGAATTTTTGTTCCTGATAGTGACCTTGTTCAACTGCCTGTAATATATGCAAATCATCCACATCCATCCGTCCTTTTTATTAACAAACAACACCGATGCACCCAAGGCAAACAAGATCTAATGAATCCCTTGTCAAGAAAAACTTGAAACTGATCCTACGATTCTTTAAACACAACTGGATCCATGGGGTACGATTGAATAAAAATAGATTGAGTGCCCGAAACCAAATCAATGAAAAAGTAAATATCCATGTTGTGCGTCATACCCGACAAATAGGAAACACCTCTGGGAACTGCCTCACAATTGGTATCGAATCCACAGAAGGAAACTCCACTCCAGAATCATAGATATAAGCCAAATACCCAAGTACCCTTTCTTTATCATAAATCGAGCCTTCAAATATGAAACAACCTTGCTAGTGGAGTGAGCATCGTTCCCTCTCCACTCTAATCTAGGCTATCCTTACATGGCTAAAGTCATAATATTGGCACGAAAATCAAAGATAGCGTGATACGGGGATAACTTATACATACGAAGAATGACCTCAAAATCCGCTATATTCAACAATAAAAGATCAACTACAATATCAAAGACATTAATAGTAACAACAAAAAACCGTTATGCCTGATTAACTACTATAGAATCTCCAATCAATGGCACAAAAATAGGAAACATCAATAGATTCACGAGGCATACTGAAATGTGAAGCAAAATATGAAGACACATAGGAATATATAGAACCCGTATAAAATAATACATAAGTATCTCGATGACAGACCAAGATAATACATGTGATAACTGCATCGGATGGTTGTGCCTCAGGTCTATCTAGAAATGCATAACAATAGGGTCGAGCCCACCAACATGTCCTCCACATCTAGTATGATCTATCACCGACTGGCTTGAACCTTTAACTGACTGACCCCCAACTCAGGCTACCTAACACTCGACTTTAGCTGGATGAGTGCGTGATGGAGCTATCAGTACCAGAGTCATGACACGGGGAGCCTGTCATGGCATATTGCTCTATAACTCAAGGAAAGACTTCGTGATGTGACTTAGATCCCCAAATGTATAAGAAACCCTCGATTGACATAAATGCTGACCCTGGAACTGTCCCTCTCGACTAGAATAACCACCCTGGTAACTCTGTATTGAAGTTTCACTAATCAAAACGGGAGGTGCATTGTATGTTAGTTGCTCAAAACGAGGTCCATAAGTACTGACACTGTCTGAAGTACCACATGTGACTTCTAGGGCTGACTGAACTGGCCTGATAGGATGGTCTCTACCAAAGGGACCCTTGCCTTTCGAAGCACCATTGTATCCTCCAAAATGATGGGGCCTCTGGTAAGATGTTTCCTCCCTTGCATGGCCTCTAATATGCTTGATTCTCCTAGAGATCTCTACTACCTGAGTGAAAGAAATCTTATACTCGGTATCTCTTGCCATCTAAAGTCTAATGCCATATGTATGACCATCTATGAACCTCCGCACATTTTCCCTCTCAGTAGGGATCAGGATAGATGAATGGCGTGGCAAATCCACAAATCTAGTCTCACACCGACTAACGGTCATGCTACCCTGCTAAAGGCTCTTGAACTGATTGTGTGACTCCTCAATCTGAGTGAAGGGATTCAACTTCTCTAAGAAAACATATAAGAACTGAGCACATGTGAGAGGAAGTGATTTTGCTAGCTCGCCTTGCACACACACCTGCCACCACCTCTTAGTAGAACAATGCATATGGAATACGGTAAAATAAACTCCGTTGGACTCCATTATCTACCATGTTGTAAAAAATCGCACGGCAATGGTCCAAGAAGTCTTGGGGTCCTTAGAAAGTGTATCACTAAAGTTAGGGGGACACAACTAGTAAACCTTTCCAACCTCTTTAGCTCACTACCTGACATAGCGGGTCTCTTCCTAAGTTGTGTCTTAATAACAGGCTGAACCACTCCAACTGGTAGAACTATTGGGTCTGATACCCATGAGCCATATACTTTGGAGTGTGAGTAGCAGGAGTTTGCGCCTCTGCCCTGGCCTGAGAAATGGCTAGTGCCACAGGAAATATACTGCTCTGAGACATACCCTCCATAAGACTAACCATGTAGACTAAGGATCCTGAAGCATTGGGGTTGTGATGAACCCCGTGGGACCTGAGCTGGTCCCACTAACTCTATCAAAATATGGATCCCATCATCATGCTCGATCTAAGGCTGGACAAGGGGTATCAATGTGCGTGCTCTAGGCTGAGTTCTGCCTCTAATCTGGCTCTACCTCAGCCACAGCCCCAGCCTGGACCCTAGCCTTTACCCTTGGTAGTAGCTACAGTCTAAGGCTCAAACTCCTGATTAGCTATGGATGACGTACACGTCCTCACCATCTTTGAGAGAATAAGAGAAGAATAATTCAAATTTAATGATAGAAAAAGTTGCACGATAGACATAGAAAGAATGTGAAGTTTGCTAAAGCCTTATAGCTTCTAGAAGATACGTATAGACATCTATGTGCCTATCCCTAAGACTCTACTAAGTTATGCAGGCCCCGTAATACCGATGCAATATAGCGCTCTAATACTAGCTTGTCATGACAAAAAATCCCACCCAATCGGGGTTGTGATGGAGATGAACAACACTTTCAAGGAAATCCAACACACAACTGTAAAATATGAAAGAACTACAATAAATGACTAATAGTCGGATAATAACATAGCGTAAAAGCATATTTGGGATAAACATAATCAATCTAAAAACAACATCTAATGAAAAAACCACCCTAAGATCTCAAGTTCAAGAGCTTCTAGAGTTTATTACATACACTGCTTTGAAGGAAATACACCATTATCTAAAAAATGAAAATAGTAAAATATAAATGAGCAGATGATTCAAGGCCTGCGAACAGAATGCAGCTCTGCCTTGGTTCACTTATCTAGTATCTGCTAAGTACCTCTTGAGACTCTGCTGGTACAAATATTAATATTTGCAAAAGAAGTGCAGAATTATAGTATGATTATAACCGACCCAATGTACTCAGTAAGTGTCGAGCCTAATCCCAAGGAGGTAGTGACGATGATAAGATAAGACACATAAAGTGAACTTGTATACTTATATATCACGAAGTAATAAAATAACAAATATATTATCAGATATAACAACACAATAATGGCAAGTGAAAAGGATAAAAAGAAAACAAGTAAAGGGGCACAAAACAAAAACATAAAGTAAAGTGTCATTGAGTAAGCTCCTTTCAAAGGTAAATAAAGAAACCATAAAACCAAGTCCATATTCTAAATATCAAAGTAAAGAGCAATGAAATGAACAAAATTTCACAGCATCACCCTTCATGCTTTTACTCTCATCCTCATATTATAATGTAAAAATAGTTGCATGGCATTATTCTTCATAGTTTTACTCTCATCCTTACATCATAAAATAATAATAATTACACGGCATCACTGTTCGTGCTTTTACTCTCATCTTCACATTGTAAAATAATAACTAGCACAGAAACACCCTTCGTGCATATCTTCATATTCAGTCAAGAAATAATATCAATATATTAACAAAAGTACAACAACACCATTCGTGCATAATCACTCTCATCAAAAGTAAAACAACACCATTCCTGCATTTTACTCTTCCACACCAAGCAATCACATATTACACAATACCAATCAAGGTAGCGAGCAAAATTCAACATCAACAATAATATATGAACACAACTCGTAATATGAGAATCTTTCAACAAATATCACCAAAAACCAATTAACAATTCAAGGATCTCAATAATAATATCTCAATAATCTCAATATTGAAAATAACATGAATACGAGAAATAAAAAATTATACAGTTTTTCTAAAGCATGGGAGACACAATACATAAATAACATCGCATAAACAAGGCTAATTCTACGTGCATACTTATTCCATGACCAACGTATATACACCTGTCACCTTGCATATACGTTGCACCCAACACATAGATCACATAGAAAATAGACTTGATTTTATCATATTTCTCTCAAATCAATTCTAACCAAGACACTTACCTCTTTTTGGAATACAATCAACAATGTAACATGACTTTTTCTTTAGACCAAGCCTCCAAATCACCCCAATCTAATCAATTATTGTTCAAACAAGTCACAACAAATTTTAGAAACTACCCACAAATAAAAATGGTTCAATCTTTAACATAAATTCATCCCAGACCCACATGGTTGAAATTCGAAACTAATACCAAATTTTGATTATCCATTAACTCCCGATCCCGAATATGTGATTTATTACGAATCCGACCTTAATTTGAGGTCGAAATCTCAATTTTATAAAATTCCTTATTTTTACACAAAACTCCCAATTTCTACTTTGAAATTCTTAGATTTGATGATGAAATTCATGAAAATGTAATTGAAAATGAACAAAAATAAGTTAAGATTACTAACCTGTGAATTTGAGAAGAAATTACTCTTCACAAATCGTCTCTATTGAGTCTATGGTTCAAAAATAGTGTGAAATGGGCGAAATCCTTCAATTCCCACATTTTACTAGTTGCACATATCACAATTGCAATTTTCGCAAACGTGAACCACTGATCGCAAAATCCAATCAATACCAGAGACTTCATGATATTGCAAATGTGACTATATCCTCACATTTTCGAAGTCCCCATTCATCGTAAATGTCATCAAGCTTTGCATTTACAAAGTTGTCCAACCCAGCCCCAGTCGCAAACGCGACATTGTCATCGCAAATGAGATGCACCACTAATTTGCAAATGCATCCATCCTTTCGCAAAAATGATGTTCCCAATTCTCATTCCCCATTTGCATATGCAAGATTGACTTCACAAAAGGGAAGATTGCATTTGCCAACAGGTCTTCATATTTGCGAGACATGCAGACTAACCACACCAAATTTTTATCAACCATACCAAAACTTCCCGCAACGCATCGAAAACTCTTCTGAGCCCCTCAGGCTTCAATTCGAACATACACACAAGTGTAATAACATCATCAAAACTTATTTTCAAGTTTAATTCATCAAAATAATCATCAATTATCAAGAATCGATCATCAAATTTTTTAAATTCAAAACTCCTTTTATTCATAACTTTTTACAGTAAAACCGAAATTTTACAGTGCTAGTCACACTCCCTGATTGCTGATCGTATTTCGGGTGCACCCATCCAGTGCGCATTGGTTATCTAAAATTAGACCTAGGAAAAATCCTAGTGTGGTCCATGCTTTCCTACTGTAGCCACTAGCGCGCCTGCAATTGGTCAGTGCGTTCACTACTACGGTCCGCAGTTCATCTAGTGTAACGACCCGACCGGTGGTTTTGGGCCCTAGCATGTCATTCAATAGTCTAAGGCCATGAGCAGCTTTATTTTAGGTATTGTGACTTGTACGTGTGGTCGGAATTGAATTTCGGGAAGTTCAGAGTTGATTTGGAAGGAGAATGCTTATTTCGGAAACTTAAAGTTGAAAGAATGAACTAGGATTAGAATTTTGAGTAAACAACCTCAAAAATGGGATATGAAGGTTCTAGCAGGTTCGTATGATGATTTCAGACTTGGGCGTATGCCCAGATTGGGTTTTGGATAACCTGGGAGCGTTTTGATGCCTATTGTGGAAGTTAGCATTTTGGAAGAAATTTCTTAAGTTTGGCTTGATGTGTATTTCAGTGTTATCGATGTCTTTTTGGGATTTTGAGTCTGTGAATAGCTCCGTATGGTTATTCAAGTGTTGGGGGCATGATCGGAAGTAAATTCGGAGGTACGTAGGTCATTTTGGAGCCATTTGGCTAAAGATAGAAATTTGAAGGTTTTTGAGAAGTTTGATCGGGGGTTGACTTTTTGATATCGGGGCCGGAATCCGATTCTGGGAGTTGGAGTAGGTCCGTAATGTCAAATATGACTTGTGTGCAAAACTTGAGGTCAATCGGACGTAATTTGAAAGGTTTAAACATCGGAAGTAGAAATTTGAAATTTAAAGTTCATAAAGCTTGAATCGGGGTGTAATTCATGCTTTTATCATTGGTTGATATGATTTGAGGCCTCGAGTACGTCCGTAATGTATTTTGGGATTGTTGGTAGGTTTGGTTAAGGTTCCGGGGGCCTCGGGTGGATTCCGGGCGGTTAAAGGATCAAAAATGGGATTCTTGGAAGGATGAAGGTTGATGGTTGTTGTCATAACCGCACCTGCAAAAATGGGCCCGGGTGCGGAGCCGCAGATGAGGGTAGGGGAGCCGCAAATGTGGTTTGGACCAAAGTGAAGGGTGGCCGCAGATGGGGTCGAGAAGCCGCAGATGTGGAAACGCATCTGCGGTAGAGGACTCGCAGTAGCGGAAATGAGGGGGCCTGGGAAGGACCGCTAATGCGGTAGAGGAGACGCAACTGCGGAACTGCAGAAGCGGTCAATAGGCTGCAGGTGCGAAAATAGCTGGGCCAGAATGGTTATTTTAAAATCGGATATTTGGCCATTTCTCTCATATTTTTCATGGCCTGGGCGATTTTTGGGGAGCTTCAAGAGAGGGTTTTAATCATCAATGATAAGGTAAGTTATCTCCACCTATTTAAGTTAAATATATCAATTATGTATTGATTTTGGTATGTAAATGGGTAAAAATTTGGAGTTTTGGTAGTAAGACCTAGAAATTATATTCTTGAAATTTTGCCACGATTTTGGGTATGGAATTTAGAGAAAATTATATATTTGAGTTCCTAAGGTCATGGGTAATCTTTATCTTTGAAAAATTTTAGATTCCGGGCATGCGGGCATGAGGGCGTTTAGGTCAACATTTCGATCGGAGTTAGGAATTACTATAAATTAGATTGTAATGAATAATTGAGCATATATTAATGGATTTTTGTGTAACCGTTGGCTAGTTTTGGAGCGTGGTGCATCAAGTAGAGTCTTCGGAAGGGCGTGGGATGCCGCATATGGATCTTCGGAGCGAGGTGAGTCTCCTTTCTAACCTTGTAAGAGGGAATTGTCCCAATAGGCGAAACAATTGATTATGTGCTTCTATTTGTGGGGGATACGAACGCACGAGGTGACGAGAGTCCGTGCGTAGCTACTATTATGCTATTATCCGGGTAGTTAGGACCCAAAAGCATGTTATACTTGGATTATTTATGAACCCATTGATAGCTTGAATTGCTTAAATCACATTGAATTAGTAAGTTAATTTCTAAAAGGATTAAACTTCATTTCTTAAAATTTGTTAAAGGAGAATTTGTTTTATTTGGATAAATATTCCCCGATAATTTCTTAATCGACTGAGTGAGCATGTATCCTTATGTGTACCTACATCGCATGCATGATTCGCGAGCATGGTATGTATTTATTTATGGAATAGGCCAAACGCCTCGACAGATAAAATAGATGTATATATGGTTCGATCCGTTCGACCCTCCCCAGTGCATAGTTTATATTTCTGCTGGAGCGAGCCGTCGACCTCGGCATGATTTGAGTATGATATATATTTTTTCTTGAGATTTTAAATGTGGTTATTTCTTTTCATGGGCTGATATAAATTGATAAAATGATGAAAAGTAAACCTTGAAAATCCTTTATTATTGGTTGGAGGTGTTTACCTGTTTTCTCGCTTTGTAAGTTAGATCTACTATACAAATCCATGATTTCCTTATACTTTTAGTATATTATTATTGGACCTCTAGCAAGTATTGAAGTTGACCATCTCATCTCTACTTCTTCGAGAATAGGCGGGATACTCATTGAGTACACATTGTTTACGTACTCATACTGCACTTCTGTGCATTTTTTGTTGCATATGTATATGTAACTCCAGTGGCGTACTGGGTGTAGCAGCACGGATGACTCTGGGACAAGGTGAGATGCACCATTCGAGACGGCTGCAGCTAGAACAGTCCCTTCTAGTGTACTGTATTTACTTCCTGTCCACTGTATTCTGGACGGATGTTGTATTTTATTTTCTTGTCAGTAGATGCTCATGCACTTGTGATACCGGGTTCTGGGATGGTTTGAAGTATTGTATTAAATGCTTATCATTTATATTTGATTTGAGACTATATTCTTTAAAATTGCCAAATTTAGAGGAAAATCCTAGATTTCAAAAGTATTAAAAACGAGATTTTGATTAAGTAATTTGGTTGGCTTGCCTGACAGCAGTGTCCGGCGCTACCACGACCCTTAGTGGATTTTGGGTCATGGCAACATGGTACCAGAGCACTAGGTTCCTATTGTCTCACGAGTCATGAGCAAGTCTAGTAGAGTCTCGCGGATCGGTACGAAGATGTCTGTACTTATATTCGGGAGGCTGCATGATTGTTAGGAGTACTTCCCTTTTTGATTCTTTATCGTGCGATTTGATTTTTGTGAGGCTTATGCCTTTGTTTCTTCCTACTCAGTCTTATGCGACACGAAGTACCTATTAGAATTCGAGAGTTGAAGAACCGTAATGGTACTACAAATGTGATACGGGATGTTTCTCCCAGTGTAGGTTACTGGATTATTATCGTTGTCGATGCCCCCTTTTTCTAAAGTAAAATCGAGTTTACGACATTTGGGAGGACAACTCTATTCCCGTTTGGGAATTGGGTTTTTGGAATTGAAGAGTTGCCACCTAATGATGAAGTGCATTAGGAAACTAAGGGTTTTTGAGTTGGAAAATCAGAGTTCGGGTAAGTGCTAGAAATTATCTCGAGGGAAAGGTGTTAGGCACCCCTCAAGATCCACTAGTGTGGTTACCGGCCATGCTATATTGTGACTTTAATGCAAATAGATACACAAATGATTTTACACATAAGGGTTGCAAATGGATAAATGACAAGTATGTGGGGGTCAGGGTCTAGATGATCTACAATTTGTTTAAAGAAAGGTGTAAATGCAAAAAAAAAAAAAAATTAACCGAAACATTTGATAGAAAAAGAAGAAGGATTTTGAAGAAAGGAACAATGTAGTAAAATTTAAGGAAGAGTTTTGAGGAGTTGGAAAGACAGGATTTTATTAATAATAAGCAATGTTGTGTAAGGAAAGAGGTCCTAGGTTTATAAATTACATGGATCATCTACACAACACCGGTAACCAATCATACACATAGTGTTATCATGTGATCATCATCTCCATGTCTACCCTTCCCACCCCTTTATGGTATTAAGCGCAAAATAGTCTCGTTTGCTCATTGCATGCTATTACCCGTCCCACCTATCAGTCCTAGAGGCTTTTAGGACAACTAATCCTAAAGGGAGGAAGCTTGGCTTTTAGAGGGTTAAAAGGTTAAAATACTAAGGCATCAAGAAAAATACATGAAAGCAGTTATGGGAGCATAAAAAATTAAGGCTCGGATAAACCTCCTTTAATCACAGAAAATCATGTAGTATAGCATGTCTTACATGTACTGATTAGGTCAAAATTTATGCTTAACGTTAGGCAGGATGGTTCATTACATACTTTCAGGCAAGAAGTTCGCATTAGGCTCGCCTGGCTGCAACTCATCGAAGACCAGGGAAATTAATTGACTACATCCTTGTTTGCCTACATGATGACCTATGGACATGGCATCTACTGGTCTAAGGAACAATGAATACGTACTGATTTAAGAAAATGTTGTCAGTTATTGAAGGAAGGCGAGTTTTAGAAAATGACCATAAGTTCTATAATTGGTAATTCATTATTAATACAGGTTTTATACTTATAAATGAGTGAGGTGATTCAGATTTGATTAACTCCTATAGGCATGCTTTTATGCGTTTGTCAACTTTAGAACACATTTGTAGACATAATAAAAATGCAGAAAACCTATAGGCATGACATCTAAATGCTGGATGAACATGACATCTGATTTCTTTTTGGTTAGTAAGACCTATAAACATGTTTTCCTAGTGAGAAGTGGATATGCAGGATTCAGAAAGACCTATCGGCATTTGCTCTATATGCATATGCAGAATTCGGTTTTAAAAATAATTATAGACATGGCATCTATATGTGAGAATGCAAGATTCCTATAGATATGATATATACATACGAGGATGATGAAATTTGAAGCCCCTGTAGGCAGGTTATCTACGCGCAAAAATTCCTATAGACATGATATCTACCCTTTTTGCATACATAGTTACCCTTCCCTTTTCACTAATTACCCCAGAGGTTATTACAAAACTTTATTACAGACCAAGATGAATCGAAAACAGGAAATAAAATTACAATCAGAACTCCTAAGCTATATCTAAGGAGCCTAATTCAAACCCAAGGTCTAACAATATGATATCAGCCAACTGCCAAGATCAGGTTCCAAAGCCTTTCTCTTATCCGGGATGTGTCAAAGTTCCAAAGAGTTTCAATAACTCCATGTAATGCTCACACCCATATATCTATGCAGAACTTGGATTCAAGTGCAGTGCGGAACGGCCAGCCCTCCAATGCCCCAAGTTCAGAGGGAACTCATGGTCCCAAGGCAACGCTCATTGGAGGGGGAAGAACTTAGAGTCTAGGAACAAGTGTAAGTGCAACAGAGGAGTTTAAAGGATATCAATGTAGGTTGGTGGTCATGCCTAGAAACATAGAATGCTGGCACGCCCCTGACAAGCCCACAAGACAAACATTAGAGAGTCCAAGACCTATTGAAGGTCAAGCCATGGTCTGAGCAGTAATTGGAATACTGTCAGGCCAAGGTTTCAACTCAACACATAAAGGGTGTTAAAGGGTAGGGACTCATATGAACATAGAAACAAAGAACGCAAAACTCAGCATAAGCCACGAAGCATGAACAGTAAACCACACAAAAAATTAAACTATAGAATAAACATATAGGGATGAGGCAAAAAAATTAAATGAAAGTCATACCAGTTTCCAGAAAGGAGCAATTAGGGAGAAGCAGTAGATTTAAGGAAGCCAAGTTGCAATCAAGAAGCACGAATGTAAGTTTAGAAGAGATTTGTGGTGATTAGAAAATCATGTGTGTGTTTAAAAATTGTGTCATGTATTTATAATGCAGGAAAGAAGCACAAATAGGAAAGAAATCAATCACACAAGGCTCCCCTTTAATTAGAGATTCTGATTTCAAACGGGCAAAATAAACAAGGAAAGAATTTGATAAAAAAATTTCCAAAGTAGTAAAAAAAAGGGTAAATGCATAAGAGTGTATTTAAGGAAAAGTCCAACGGTACATGATTTATGAAAAAATAAGGAAAGAGAATCAGTCAAACAGTCATTAAAAATAAAATTTGCAGTCTTTGTTCGAATGAACCGGGTCTGGAAAAGAGGGGAAGGGTTTTACTTAAGGAAAATCAAATAACAGTCAATCAAACATTACTAAAAGAATTCGAAATCAATCAATAGTTTGCAGGACCCTTTTTGAAACAAGAATTTCTCATATATAAAGCACACAAATATCAAACAAGAAGAAGTTGTCATGCTGATTTGAAAAGACTATCATAGAAAAGTTCAGGGTTATAAACAAAGATTTTCCAATCTAATTAAAAACTCAGAATGAGTCTGAGAGTTTAGAGTTTCAAAGTCGAACCCCGGTCCAAACACAAAAGAGAACTTACCAAAGAAACCCCTAAATTCTAGGGTTTTCCACTCGAATCAGATAAAAGGATGGAAAAGCAAACCATTGAAACAGATTCAGACATGATAGCAAGTTTGAAACAAACATAGTGAAAAGCTGACATAAAGAACATGTTTTAAGAGAAGCTTGAAACGTTAACAAGTTCAGAAGATAAAGAGGCAGTATAAAATTAAAGAAACATCATATGAAACATGTTTAGAATTCAAACAAAGGTCCAGTAAAGGCAAATAAGCTTAGTGGAAAATACAATAAAGGAACACAGGGCTAACATTTATAGTAGAAAAAGAAGAAATAGAAGAACAACACACGCGCAGTAAAAGAAAATATACGAGCATAGTATAGACAAACACACATAAAGTAAAGAACAACAAGAATCAAAAAGATATTTATTTTTTGAAAACCTTTCAGAAACCCTAAATCGAAAATAAATGATTTTGAAAAGAAAATTTGGGAAAAATAGTTTAGAGGTCCAGTAGAACACCAACACACCATAGATCTAAGAAAATAAACAGAGAAAAACCTCGAATAGCTTAGCGTTTCAAGGAAATCCTAGAAAAAATGAGGAAGGCTTGGAAAAGTTAGATCCTGGGTGAAAGAGGTCAGGAATCGGGCTTCTCATGCTTGAATATGCCGGAGCATGGCCGGAGAGGCCATAGAACCATAGATCTAAGAAAGTGTGGAGGAGAACCATGGAGGCCAGACTCGAAGTTTCGAACAACCATGGTTTAATGGTGGAAGGGGGTGAGTACAGGCCACCCATGGCCTGAGAAGCCATGGATTCTTGTGGAAGTACGGTGGCAAAAAGGGTTGAAGATGGTTAGGGTTCTGAAGAACCTTCGAGAGAATTTTGGAGTGGAGAGTATTCAAGGGCGGCAGACTAGACGAATGAGGGGAATTAGGGTGTAGTTGGTGAATAAAAATGGAAAGGGGTAATCCTGGCCGTTGATCGAAATGATCAACGACCTAGATTGAAAGATAATTCGGGCGGGTTAGTAAATGGGTTAAAGGGTTGGGTAAAAATAGAATTGGGCCAGTCCAAATGGGGCTGATATTGGGTCAATTTGAAGACTAAAATTGAAATTTAAATAGGCTGAAATTGCAAAGAGATGAGGCTAAATGTCATATAGCCAGTTTTCCCCTTTTATTTTATAAAAATAGTTAAAATAACTTTAAATAAAATTAAAAGCACTAAATAAATTAATAATATAAAAATTTTAGTCTAAAAATACTGGGCGTAATTTTATAATCGGTAAAACACTATTAATAGAAAATGGGCTATAATTGCAATTATAGTTATTTTGCTTTAAAAATACAAAATAAATCTCATAAAAATATGCAAAAATCACCTTAATTATATCTTGGTGTAATTATAAGAATAAAAGGAAATTATTCACCAAAAATGATAGTCTGGAAATAATTATTGAATTTTGTAGTATTAAAATAAACAACAAATTGATTTTAAAATCTTTAAAAAATAAGGAAAAAATACCAAAACTTGTGGGAATGCTTATACATGCATGTACATGCTATTTTGAGAATATTTTGAGTATATAAAATACATAGGGAAAAATTGGGCATCAACAACTGCCCCTCTTTACCGGGGAAGGATGAAAGATTTGTCGGGTAAAGATATGATGACCAATTGTAACCGAGATAAATGACTCTTAAAGGTTTTGACTGAGCTCTGGTTTTTGAGATGCCTACACATCCCTAGTTTTACAGGAATCAGGTCATATGTAGTTCATGATGCATCGACAGAATATGCCGATGGCAGCTTTCGAAGAGACGGACGCAATATTTGGAAAGGGAAGGGTGGTCAGGGATTGATGGGCTGCGAGAACCGGAGCGAGATCGCTCTTGCTGCAATGGTTGTTGCCAGCTGATGTACCTACAATTGAGTAATTGAAGCATATCATGCAGAATTTAAACGTGATGCAAGTTCCCATTGGACCATGAATGTTATCTTTGGACAGTTAAGATGACGTCCTCAGACCATGATATCCTGGGCCATAAAGCGCATAATAAAGGATTCGCAGGCTGTGAAATCATGCTCTCGGGCTATGATAATGGTGCCTCCAAACCATGATGCCTTTGGATAATGCTGTGCAGAATATAAAACGAGGTCCTCAGGCCATGGCATGGAATTCTCGGGCTATGAAAAATAGTGCCTCCGAACAATGGCGCCTTTGGGCAATTTGGCAATATTTCAGCCTATGAAATGCAGGATTTGGCAATATTTCAGCCGATGATAGGTGCGTAAATATAAATGGCGATATTTCAGCCGGCAGAAATTAAATCTAAATAAAGCCGGCGATGTTTCAGCCGATGTAGAAAGATGTAAAATGGCGATATTTCAGCTGACAGAAAGAATAAGTATAGGTGATGATGGGGATTTAAACATAACTGGCGATCTTTCAGTCGATACCGAGAACTAAATAAAGTTGGCAATATTTCAGCCGACAAAGAAGGATAAGTATAAATGGCGATAGTTCAGCCAATGAAAAATTTAACTAAGGCTTGGCAATATTTTAGCCGATGCAGAATTTAAATAAAGTGGCGATATTTCAGCCGATTGCGTGATGTAACTAAAAGGTGGCGACATTTGAGCCATGCAAGGGCGATAAAGCGGCGATATTGTTGGCGATCTTTCAGCCATGCAGATGGAGGTAGAGCTTAACCTCGGAAGGCAGAATGGTAGCCTTATGAGATACAATGAAATGCACGATGGAGGTAGAGCTTAACCTCGGAAGGAAGAATGGTAGCCTTATGCAATGAAAGGAAAATGCAAGATGGAGACAGTACTTAGTCTCGGAAGGAAGAAAGGTAGCCTTGTGCAATGCAAGAAAATGCAGGATGGAGAAAGTTCTTAGTCTCGGAAGGTAGAAAGGTAGCCTTATGCAATGCAAGAAAATGTAGGATAGAGACAATGCTTAGTCTCAGAAGGCATAAAGGTAGCCTTATGTAGTGCAAGGAAATGCAGGATGGAGACAGTGCTTAGTCTCGGAAGGTAGAAAGGTAGCCTTGTGCAATGCACGAAATAAAGGCGAAGAGTAGCGAAATCTCTTAGCTGAGAGGTGATAGTTGACAGTTAGTCATCCTTGTGGTTGCTGGGGATTTTGCCTGCGAATAGTCTTGAAAATGAGTGATCATCCTGAGAACTATATTCCTGAAAAGTGTGAGTTTGTAATTGTATCCGATGAATCTATGTCTTGGGGTACCTACATTCAAAGAAAGATTGTGAGCTTTGTTAAGGGGGAAGTCCAGTTCGTCTTCTCGCGAACTATGCTCGTCCTACTCAGCTCTTGCTTTCATTGGGGTTAGCATTGCTAACAAAGCTGTTATGATAGTATTCATGCATAGTTTGGTAGTATAATTTTAAAAAAATATGATGTAAATATATAGTAAAAGCGATTTTAGATGAACCGACAACTGCAACACGGCTCAAGACATTGCAACCTCTTTTACTTTGGATTTTTTAGGGTCGTCCTCAAAATTCTACCCCAGTTTACTGGGCTGGTGTCCCTGATGGCTACACGCGGTGAATGGCGAAAGTAAACTTTGGAATTTTGAGGGTCCTCCTCAAAATTCTGCCTAAGTTTCCAATATCGGGAAAAATGGAAATTTTATTAAATTGTGACCGAACCCATAAGGCTGCCTACGTATCGCCTCTTAAACGGGAATCAGGTCAGGCGTATTTCAAATTACATCATAAAGGAATCATAATGGTTACACATAGTATCGCTTCACTACATCTGAATTGATTGGCTTTGGCCAAACTTCTCCGTCCATCCATATCTGGTGATATCCAGCAAAACAATCGACAAATGACTGCAGCTCATACTTGGCATAGTTGTCAATCAGGATGTGTATGTTTGGCAGTGGGAAATCATCTTTTGGACTGGCCCGGTTGAGGTCCTGGTAGTCAACACAGATTCTGAACTTCCTATCCTTCTTTGGTACTGGCATAATGTTGGCTAACCATGTCGGGTATTCCACTACCCTGAGGACCTTGGCTTTGACTTGCTTGGTGACTTCTTCCTTGATTTTCAAACTTATGTCTGGCTTGAACTTTCTAAGCTTCTGCTTTACCGGTGGGCATGTTGGATCTGTTGGTAGTTTGTGAGCTACAATGGATGTACTGAGATCGTTCATATCATCATATGACCAGGAAAATATGTCCTCATATTCTTTTAAGAATTCCGTGCACTCTTCCTTTTCTGATGGTGACAGGTGAACACTGATGCGCGTCTCCTTGACATTTTCTGTATCCCCCAAATTAATGACCTCAGTTTTGTCCATATTAGACTTAGGTTTGTTCTCAAAATCCTCAATCTTTTTAACGACCTCTTTTGGTATCTCATCCTCTTCTGAGTCTATATTCGTTTGTTGCATTATCTCGTCATATGTCACATTCGTCGGTTTATCAAGACAAATAATAGTAATGCTGTGTATGGTAAAGTAAATGGTAGAGAAAAGAAATAATAAGAGCAAGATTTATATAAGAAACTGAAATGCTTTGATAAAATGCCAAAAATTGGTTTGAACATCGGAGATCTTTTAAAAAATTTAAAGATAATAATGAAGGGAAATCAACTAGTGAAAAAGTAAAAGATAATGCATAATGCTTTTTTCAACCTTGCTACACCGAAGCTTTCCGGGCCTTCCTCCCTTCCTCCTCGAGAACAATGTGACAGTCCATATTGTCATCTTCTAAGAACAGGTTCTTCATTGTTGCTAATGCTTCATCTTCCACTGTCCCATATATGATGTCGGCCAGCTGGAAAGTCTATTCCAGGCGAGGTATCGGGTGCTCCAGCGGATAGTAAGGGTCACGCCATGGTGGCGACCAGTTCCAGAATTCTTGCCAAGTATATACATACCCTAATCCGAAAGTGGTGCCATGTTTCTTCAGTTTGATAGGCTTGGTGATTCCCTGAAGGTTCTTGCCGAGCCATTTGCCAGGTTCATACTCGCTCCAATTCAGGATACTTTCAATCTTGTTATCCCACCATTTATCTTTGTCTACGGCGTTAACTCGCTCAATATGGTAGTAAGTTTTTCCTCCTAGCTTCCTTCTTCCTTCAATCGTAGGGATGGTTTGATGACTGTATATGGGGTTACTCCCGTCACCATGAATGATCACCTCTTGGTGATTCCACGTGAACTTCACTTCCTGGTGCAGGGTTGAGTCTACGACTCTAGCGACGTAGATCCAGGGTCGTCCCAGTAGCAAGTTGTAGGATACTAGGATGTCTATCACTTGAAAATAAACATCGAACCAAGTTGGTCCCATTTGTAAACATAGACTGATCTACCCAAATGGTTTGACGTTGATAGCCCCATCTTTGATTTCAAGCAGGCTCTTCCCTAATGTTCTGAGGGTCACCAGTGGACAAATGTTGAGGCTGGACCCCCCATCGATCAAAGTCCTGGTGATGAAATAGTCCACGCATTGCATAGTGATGTGCAATGCTTTATCATGGCCTAAACCTTCAGGGGGTACCTCATCCTCGTGGAAAGTGATTTTATGACTCTCAAATACCTGCCCGACCATGTTTTCCATCTCTCCTCCATTTATATTGCTGGGTACATACGTCTCGCTTAGTATCTTCATCAGGGCGTTCTTGTATGCCTCGAAGCTCTGCAATAGAGCCAGAATGGAGATCTGTGATGGTGTTTTGTTCAATTGGTCAACAACCGAATATTCTTTTGCCTGTATCTTTTGCCGGAGATTATCGGGCCCACTTTCAATAGGCCGTCCAGAGGCCTGCTTACTTGACTCAACTAAGTGCTCCGGATTATAAATTTTGCTGGTAGTGGTCATAATACCGTGTGCTGTGATTGCCTCTCTAGACTTAGTTTTTCCCTTCCTTCTTGCCTCGGTTGTATAATCCCAAGGTATGGCCTATGTATAAAACGACGTTACGGCTGGCATTGCCATAGGAATGGGCACTCTCATTTTAGGTGGCAATATAAAAATTTTGAACGGTGCTTTTTGAGACCCAAACTCTACCTCAATCAGCGCTGCGGTCCTTTCTGATGACGGTGTTTCAAACTTGAGAGGCACAAACATGTTTACTTCAGTATCCCTAGAGGGATGGATCTGGACAACAATTGGATTCAATGTGACGATTGGTTTCTTGGGCTCGTCACCTTCGAAAATTAATCCAATTGAACCTTTGGGGTCTAAATCATCTTCTACTTTGATCATATGCACACCACCGCTCTTATTATCAGGCAAAGGATTTTTGCGAACATTATGAGCAGGTTCCTTGGCCACGATGATTTTGTTGCCAATTAGAGCTTGGATTTTATCTTTCAGAGATCGGCACTCATCAATGGTGTGTCCTTTCATGCCAGAATGGTACGCACAATTTTATTTGGATTGACCCACTAGGAAGGATTATCTGCAGTTATGGCAGGTATTGGGGTGACGTATCCGGCAGCTTTGAGTCTTTCATATAATTGGGCGATTGGTTCGGCGATGGCGGTGTATTGCTTGGGAGATCTACGGTCGAAGTTAGGGCGTAGCCTGGGGAAGTTTTGGCGGGCGGGAGGTGATTGGTAGTGAGTATTATAGGCTTGGTAGATGGGTGTAGGTTGGGAATATTTTGGTGAAGTAGGTTGGTATGCGGGGGATGGAGATGGTTGGTAAACGGGCAATAGGATTTGGTAAGAGGGCGGAGGTACTTGGTAGTTAGGAATAGGCAGGTATGTGAGAGGGGTTACAAGGTAGGCTTGGTATTTTATTGGTGACGTGGTTCATTGTGCGACCATCACGGCACTCACGTCCTTTTTCTTGGATGTGCTGCCAGATTGTAGGGCTTTGTTGGTAGCTAGCAGTGCCTCAAAATTAGTGACCATTCCGCTCTTAATGCCCTCCTCAATCGTTTCTCCTAGCTTGATAATGTTGATACCCAATTTTTCCCTATGTATTTTATACACCCAAATGTTCTCAAAATAGTATATTCATGCATATGTAAGAATTCCCAAGAGTTTTGGTATTTTTCCTTTATTTTTTTAAGTTCTTAGAATTAATTTTTTGCCTATTTTTATATTTCAAAATTCAATAATTATTTCCAGACTATCATTATTGGTGAATTAATTATTTGATTCCCATATTTACACCAAAATATAATTAAGGTGATTTTTGTACATTTTTACAAAATTGCTCGTTATTTTTAAAAGCTAATTGCATATAAATGCAATTATAGCCTATTCTACGATTAGTAGTGTTTTATAATTGTAAAATTAGTTCTAATATTTTTAAGTAATGTGTTATAACCCATATCCACACGCGTTAGTTCATGCCATATGTTAGTTAACACAAATCCAATAAGTAATTAT
>MU727088.1:298199-325335 GCA_026770625.1 Nicotiana glauca | reverse complement strand
ATCCCCAGCGGATTGAGCAAAACGATGAAAACTGGTATTCGGAAAAGCAAAAGGCCAGTGTCATCCCCAAGTTTGAGGAAGAAAGAAGCACCGGAGTAAACACAAGCCGACAAGAAAGCAAGGCGGCAAAAACAAGTCGAACATTTTCCTCGAATTGGGATTCAAAAATAAATCGGTGACTTGGGACACCAAAAGCCAAACCTTTCCCAAGTGGCGACTCTGAAATAAATAAATAATCCCATTTCGAATATTGTCACTTAAATTGGAAAAACTCCGTTATACCTTACCCTTCGGGGTAGGTGCGTAAAAAGGAGGTGTGACACCGATCAATTTTTTTTAGAAATGACCAAAGATGGTTGTTCTTACAAAAATAGCCTTCCAGCGTCCTTTTGGAGACATTCGGCTATTTTGGACAAGAATGACATCACCTTACTTATGGTAAAACTGTGATATTTATTTACCCCTAATTTTTCAAAATAGCTGAACCCGACATGGGTTGCCTACGTATCCCACATCCGGTGAGAATCAAACTTACGTAGTTCTGCAAAATAAACCAACTATTTTTTGAAAACAAAACCTTTTTTTTTCGTTTTCCATTTTTTCTCAAAAATTTGGCAGAGTTTCGGTACTATTTGGACATTATTTTTTTTCTTCTTTTTTTTCTTTCAAAATAGGTGATTAACTCTCTTAACCCTCTACACTGCTTTTTTTTCTTTTTTTTTTCAAAATTTCCCAATATTCAAAAGCTGGTCAACATGCAAGTCCAAAGCAAATAAATGCACAAATAGCAAGTAAGATGCATCAGGATGGTCTTTTTCATTTCAGGTACACCTGTCCTAGACAGATCCAACCCCTGTGTTGAATCTCCAAGGTCAAATGCACGTGATGCAAACAAAACGTTCCTACTAGGGATATCCAGCATGAGGTTTGTTCTTCTAGGTTCAAATCTTATTGGAGAAAGTATCTAGACTGGTTTACTCGAGCGGACAACTCGAGTCGAGGAGAGTCACTATACCAGTATCATTGCTTTCTGGCTTAATTGGTAGTGCTCCCCGCCTAAAACATGTGTGACTAAAATCCTTCACCGGGTGCCAAGCATCTCGGCTATCTCAAAGAAAGCGGGTTATGTCAAGCAAATGCCCAATTTTACTTTCAAGAAGACTCAGAGGGGGTGCGTGAGAAGACAGTTTATATACACAGTTCAAAAATTATCAAAGCGGTAAAAAAACATCATTTAGCACATTTAAGCCAAAATATCAAATAAAAATCAGATAATAAATAAGCCAAATACAACAATTATTCCAAGCTCGAATTTCTAACCCTGAACCAGTATTTCTGGGTTTGTCCCCAGCAGAGTCGCCAGAGCTGTCACACCTCTTTTTTCCTACTACACCCCCGTAAAGGGTAGTGTATAAGGGTGTAATAAAGGGAGTTTTTTTCAATTTAAGTAACAATTGAAATGGGATTAATTATTCAATTCAGAGTCGCCACTTGGGATAGTTTATCTGGTGTCCCAAATCACCGATTTATTTTAAATCCCAAATCGAAGAAATTTCGACTTTCCTTTTGAAGTCTGCGAACCAGAAATTATGAATAAGAAATTCTGTTAAGTCGAGGGAAGGTGTTAGGCACCCCCGGATTTCGTGGTTCTAGCACGGTCGCTCAACTGTTATTATTAGCTTATTATCTGATTTTAGTACAGTTTGAACCTATGTGCAATTTTAAATTATTTACCGTTTTTAATTAATTTTTAAAGAATATTGAATGTCGTTTAAAACATGTCTTTGGATCGCGTCACATGAAATGCACCCGCAATCCATAACACGCCTTATTCAACATTTTGGGATTTGGATTTGGGTCACATGAAATGCACACCCGAGTTTAGGAAGGTAACATTATTAAAGAACGCGCCTAAAGCAACTAACGCAATGTTAACTTTGCGAGGGCAATGGAAATTCAACTAAATGGCGTGCCTCGAATTCTAAGGATCAATACAAGACTCCTTAAAATGAGGGCCATGCAATTATCATTTTTTATTCGGCATGATGCACCTCAAACTATATGAACTAAAAATATATTAGTATACATTAATTGCACATTCTCCATTTTTTGTCTAGTAGAACAAATTCTTCAATGAAAAATGACACCCAAAAATAAATAAAGCATATGAAATAGTGGGAATAAAAATTCAGCCATTAAAACTTTGTGACACCAATTAATAGTTAAAGACAACTTGTTTCAATGAAGAAGAAATTGGTTCAGCAAACTTCAAATGATAAAGTAATATATCCATGTGGCTATTAAATATTTTCACTCTCTCCGAGCCACAAATTAGCTATTCCCAAAAGTTAAGCAAGTTCCTTGATTTCACGTAGATTGACTATTCTAACTCCTCACAGAATAATTAAATCCAAAGAAAAGCTAAGCATCAACTATTATTTCTTCAATTAACATTATACCAAATTGGTGGCATAGATAAGACATAATAGTAGCACTAATTGTTTCAACTGCAGATATCACCAATATATATACTAATTCAACTAACGTAACACAGTTAACAAGATACTACAAAGATCAAGTAATGCAAGATTTAAAATATAATTAGAACAAAATAACTTAAATTAAAAGATTGGTTAAGAATGAACCTTAGGATAGAAAAATCAAATTTCCTTGAAAGCTTTTAAAATGTACATGGACTCCCAAACAGAGCAGCAAAATAACTCGAATCAAACAAGGACCTTGACCGGAAAACTTCAACGGCGTCGGAAACTTGAATGGAACCGAACAGACCCCGTTTGAGCTTCCGCCATAATAAACATGTGGAGATGAGTTATATGATGAGGAAGATGGCGTTAAGTTTTGCTGCTTGAAAAATGGAGAAGAAGAAGCTCTCTTGATTGAAAAAAAATGGAGAAGAAGCTTATGGGAGGGGGAAGGCTCGTGAAGAAGACGAAGTGGTCTGTCCGTATATATAAAGTGTATATCCAGTGTATATAATGTATACCCCCGTCTCCGTTAAGAAGAATCAATCCCCTTTTTTCGTTTTTCTCCCTTTTTTTTTTTTAACTTCTCTCCTTGTTTGAACCTCTCTTCTTCCTTTTAGCAGGGGAGGTCCCCCTTTTTAAAATTATCCCACACTCCCTCTCTTTTTCCCCAAAATCCTCTCCTCCTCTCAAAGTGTTTTGCCCCATTTTTTTTCACTCCAATAAAGATACCATTAAAGGAGATGGCTATGATTTTCTTGGTAAGGTGGGAGTCCGAAATTTTCTTCTTTTTCAGTGTATATCGAGTGTATATCAATTGTATATCTAGTGTATACCCGTGTCTGATTTTCAGGTTTTTTTTAGTCTCCCCCTCTCTTTCTCCGGCTCTCTAATCTCTAAATAGGCCTCAAATTAGTGCATTTTTCATTACAAATTATACTTTTAACTTCTTTAATCATCCACTAGTTAGTGTTATTATTTAATTTTTATTAGTGTTAGTTTTACCCTACCAATATAGAAGCTTCCTAAGTTAGGTAAATACCTCATTTTTTATTTTATTTTTTTATTTTTAAAATAAAACCTAAATTAATTTCTATCCCCAAATTATCGTAGAAAATTAAATTAATTAACCCCAATAATTACTACAACTAAAAACCAAATTAAAAGAAAATTTCCGAAATTCGAAAATTGATGAGTAAAATGCAACATGACTATTTTTTTAATGATTTTTTTCTATTTTTTTCAAACAACAACTTTCTTAATTAATCTAAAAATGTAAAATAAAATCCTAAATGCAGATGCAATATATTTTTTATATTTTTATGATTTGAAATAAATGCCAAAGTTAATCCTAATTAATTAAACTAAACATGAAATTATTTTGTAATTTTGAAATTATATAAAAATAAGGTACTATTTTTTGTATTTTTTTAAATTTTTTTATGAAAAATACATAAACTAAAATATTTTTTGTAATTTTTATTTTTCTTGTAATAAAATAAAATAAAAGAGTCAAAATGAGGTAAAATAGCTATATTAGGCCTAAATTATATATTTACATGTTAAAAATATAAAAATATTGGGGAGGGTAAAAAATCACATGTCTCCACCCGGGACTTCAACCAAAAGCACCAATAACACCTAATACCTCATTCAGACTTGTACCAATCCTTAAACCACCTAAAACAACGCCGAAAACTCGAATTAAATAAGGATTTGAGCCTAAGAACTTCAAATTTTATCAAAATACACTTTCGATAAAAAGCCTAATCAAAACACGTTCGAATGCCCTGAAATTTGCGCACACATCCCAAATTACATGACGGAGCTACTGAAACTTACGGATCTCCATTCCAATCCTCGAAACAAAAACTCACTATCGGACCGGAAACTTCAAAAATTCAAACTTCGGCATTTCAAGCCTAAATGAGCTACGGACTTCCAAAATATATTCTGAATACGCTCCCAACCCCGAAATCACCTAACGAAGCTAACGGAACCATCAGATTTCCATTCCCAGGTCGTCTTCACACTGTTCTGACTACGGACCATTTTTCAACGCTTAAGCTCTCATTTAGGGACTAAGTGTCCCAAAACTCTTCGAAACCCAACACCGAACGTCCCGACAAACCAAAATAGCGGAAAGGAACTTAGGAGAAGCAGTTAATAAGGGATCAAGGCGTTAATTCTTAAGACGACCGGTCGGGTCGTCACAACCTCCTACACTTAAACATTCGTTCGTCCTCAAACGAGCATAGAGAACATACCTGAAGTAGTGAAAAGATGAGGGTAACTGTTGCACATATCCTGCTCGGTCTGCCAAGTCACCTCCTTGGCCGGCTGACCCCGCCACTAAACCTTCACTGAAGCTATGTTCTTTTAACTCAACTTTCTGATCTGCCTGTCCAATATAGACACTAGCTCCTCAGCATAGGATAGATCCTTGTCCAACTGGACTGAACTGAAATCCAACACGTGCGACAGATCACCGTGATACCTCTGGAGCATCGAAACATGAAATACCGGATGGACTCCGGCCAAACTGGGAGGTAGGGCAAGCTCATAGGCAACCTCCCCAACTCGCCTCAAGATCTCAAAAGGGCCAATATACCTCGGACTCAACTTTTCTTTCTTCCAAAACCTCATGACGCCTTTCATAGGCGAATCCCGAAGCAGAACCCGCTCACCAACCATATATGAAACATCACATACCTTCCTGTCCGCGTAGCTCTTTTGTCTGGGCTTTACGGAGTCTATCCTGGATCATCTTAACCTTCTCCAATGCGTCTTGAACCAACTCTGTGCCCAATAGCCTGGCCTCACCTGGCTCAAACCAACCCACCGGAGATCTACACCTCCTACCATATAAAGCCTCATACGGCGCCATCTGAATGTTGGACTGATAACTATTATTGTAAGCAAACTCCGCCAATGGAAAGAAATGATCCCAAGACCCTCCAAACTCAATCACACACGCATAGAGCATATCATCAAGAATCTGAATAGTGCGCTCGGATTGTCCGTCCATCTAGGGGTGAAATGTTGTGCTCAACTCCACCCGGTGCCTAACTCCTGCTGCACGGCTCTCCAGAACCGCAATGTAAACTGGGTACCTCTGTCCGAAATAATAGAAACTGGAATACCATGCAGGCGGATGATCTCCCGGATATAAATCTCCGCCAACCGCTCCGATGAATAAGTGGTACACACAAGAATGAAATGAGCGGACTTGACCAGCCGATCCACAATGACCCAAATGGCATCAAACTTATTCAAAGTCCATGGGAGTCTAGATACAAAGTCCATGGTGATGCGCTCCCATTTCCACTCTGGAATCTCTATCTACTGAAGCACCCCACACGGGCGCTGATGCTCATACTTCACCTGCTGGCAGTTGAGGCATCTAGACACATAACCAACTATATATTTCTTCATCCGCCTCCACCAATAGTGTTGCCTCAAGTCCTGATACATCTTCGTGGTACCCGGATGGATGGAATACCACGAACTATGGGCCTCTGCTAGAATCAACTCTCGAAGACCATCAACATTGGGCACACAAATCCAGCCCTGCATCCTCAATACCCCGCCATCTTCGATGGTCACATCTCTGGCATCTCCATGTTGAACCTTATCCTTAAGGACAAGCAAATGAGGGTCTTCATATTGTTGCTCCCTGATACGATCAAATAAGAAAGATCAGGAAACCACACAAGTTAGAACCCGACTGGGATCTAAAAGATCCAATCTCACAAACTGGCTGGCTAAGGCCTGAACATCCATTTCTATAGGCCTCTCTGAAGCTGGTGAGTATGCCAAACTCCCCAAACTCTCCGCCCGACTACTCAAAACATCGGCCACCACATTGGCCTTGGTCGGGTAATAAATAATAGTGATATCATAATCCTTCAGCAACTCTAACCACCTCATCTGACGCATATTTAGATCCTTTTGCTTGAGTAAGTGCTGCAAGCTCCGATGGTCAGTATAGATCTCACAAGGCACACCGTACAAATAATGACGCCCGATCTTCAAGGCATGAACAATGGCAGCTAACTTAAGGTCGTGGACAAGGTAATGTTTTTCATGTATCTTCAACTGCCTGGACGCGTAGGCAATCACCCTACCGTCCTACATCAACACCACTCCAAGAACAACTCTCGAGGTGTCACAATAGACAGTATAAGACCCCGAACCGGTAGGCAACATCAAAATTGGGGTTGTAGTCAAAGCTGTCTTGAGCTTCTGAAAGCTCGCCTCACACTCCTCTGTCCACTGAAATGGGGCACCCTTCTGGGTCAATCTAGTCATAGGGGCCGCAATCGATGAAAATCCCTCCACGAAGCGACGGTAGTAGCCCGCCAAACCAAGAAACTGCGAATATCTGTAGATGAGGACGGCCTGGGCCAACTCTGTACGGCCTCTATTTTCCTCGGATCCACCCGAATACCCTCACTCGAAATCACGTGGCCTAAGAATGCCACAGAACTCAGCCAAAACTCAAATTTTGAGAACTTTGCATATAACTTCTTCCCCCTAAAGGTTTGAAGCACGGTCCTCAGGTGCTGCTCGTGATCTTCCCGACTCTAGGAATACACTAGAATATCATCAATAAAAATAATAACGAACGAGTCAAGATATGGTCTGAACACACTGTGCATCAAATGCATGAAAGCTGCTGGGGCATTGGTTAGCCCAAATGACATAGCAAGGAACTCGTAATGACCATACTGAGTCCTAAAAGTAGTCTTCGGGATATCTGGCTCCCGAATCTTCAACTGATGGTAACCTGAGCGCAAGTCAATCTTAGAAAACACCTATGCGCCCTGAAGCTGGTCAAACAGATCATCAATATAAGGCAAAGGATAACGGTTCTTCACTGTACGCATAATCAATACACATACGCATAGAACCATCCTTCTTCTTCACGAACAAAACAGGAGCACCCCACGGTGAAACACTAAGTCGAATAAAACCCTTACCAAGCAATTCCTATAACTGATCTTTCAACTCCTTCAACTCAAGAGGAGCCATACGATACAGAGGAATGGAAATTGGCTGAGTGCCCGGCAACAGATCAATGCCAAAATCAATATCTCTATCGGGCGGCATGCCCGAAAGATTAGCTGGAAACACATCTAGATAATCTCATACCACTGGAACTGAATAAATAGAATGAGTATCAGCATTGACATTTCTCACTTAAGCTAAATACGCGGCATACCCCTTCTCAACCGTACGCTAAGCTTTAAGAAAAGAGATAACTCTACTAGGGGTATGATCTAAAGTACCACTCTACTCAATACGCGAAATACCTGGCATAGCCAATATCACGATCTTGGAGTGACAATCAAGAATAGCAAAATGGGGCAACAACCAGTCCATGCCTAAAATAATGTCAAAATCAACCATACCGAGTAACAATAAATCCGCTCTGGTCTCAAAACCATGAATAGTAACCAAACATGACCGATAAATGCGATCCACAACAAGAGAATCTACCACATTAGTACAAACATAAACGAGGGCACTCAAGGAATACCGAGGCTCACCCAAATGCGGAGCAAAGTAAGAAGACACATAAGAATAAGTAGAGCCCATATCGAATAGAACCGTTAGAACCAATGCCTCTCTGTGACAAACCAGTATAATACCTGTAATGATGGAGTCAGAGACAATAGCCTCGGTACGAGCAGGAATAACATAGTATCTAGACCGACCCCTCTCTCGAGGGCAACCTCTATCTCCCCGACCTCTGCCCCTAGTTGGCTGGGCAGGTGGGGTAGCAACTAGAGCTGTGATCATATCCTGAGAACTCTGAGGAGCACACTGTGGCTGAGCAGTCTGTGAAGATGCACCCCTACCAAGTCTGGGGCAGTCCCTAACCATGTGGCATGTATCACCACACTTGAAATAAGCTTTGGGAGGACGCAGTGGCTATGACTGACTGGGGCCAGGTCTGCTGGACTAACCTCTAATAGCACCCCACGCAGGAGGCACGCTAGAAACTAGAGGTGCATAGTAGGGCTCCTGAGGTATAGACGGAGCTGGAGCATTGCTGGCTGCTGGAAGAGCTGAATGACTGGGGAAACCCACATAAACCCTACCATGGTGACCTGCTGCTGGGGTACGGGCACCAGTGTAGTGGCCCGACTCTCGAGACCTCTTGGCCTCCCTATCCCCCCGCTCTTTAGCGAGCATACCCTCAATCCTCCTAGCAATGCTCATTACCTGCTGATAAAGAATGTCCATCTCCAACTCTCGAGCCATGCTAGATCTGATGGGTGGAATAAGACCCCCAATAAACCTGCGAAATTTCTCCCAAACTGTAGCAACCAAAGTCGGTGCATGCCTGGACAACCTGGTATAATGGATAGCATACTCCAAAACGGTCATAGCACCCTAGCGCAAATGCTCAAACTCTGTGCGCCATGCGTCCCTGAGACTCTGGGGGACAAACTCTCTCATAAACATATCCGAGAACTGGGTCCAAGTCAGTGAAGCAGCCTCGATTGGACTGTCTATCTCATAAGTGCGTCACCAATCATAGGCGGCTCCCTGAAGCTGAAAAGCAGTGAAAGAAACCCCGCTTGACTCCAGTATGCCCATAGTGCGAAGAATACGGTGACACTTCTCTAGAAATCCCAAGGCATCATCTGATGCTAATCCACTGAATACTGGGGGATCATACTTCTTGAACCTCTCAAGTCTCCGCTGCTCGTCCTCTGAAGTAGTTGACCTGTCCTCGGGCTGAACTGGCACTACAGGCAGTGCGGGAATAATCTCGGAAGCCTGCTCAACCTACAGTCACTGCTCAAAAGTGTGGACGGTGGGAGTCTGTGCTCCTCCCCCGACTTGGGATGTGGCTGTAGCAAGGGGAAACAACCATGCTCGAGCCAAAGTGGTGTACATACTCATGAACTGAGCTAAAGTCTCTTGGAGAGCTGGAGTAGTAGTGGCAGTGTAGGCGTGTCAGGTGCCTAGGCTCCGGCTGGATCTGATGGTGGTGTCTCGGCAGTAGCTCGCGCAGGTGCTCTAGCTACACCACGTGCGCGTCCTCAACCTCTCCCCCGACCCCGGTCTCTAACGGCTACAAGAGGGGGCGCAGGTGCCTGATCGTCTCGAGTAGCACGTGTCCTCACCATCTGTGAGAGAATAGAAGACAAAAGTTTATAATTGTTGTCAAAATATCGCACGATAAGGAATTCAAATGAAATGAATATTTTTCCTAAACAGTTACATAACCTCTCGTAGATAAGTACAGACGTCTCTGTACCGATCAACGAGACTCTAATAAACTGGCCTGTGTTCCGTGACTCCTATGAACCTAGAGTTCTGATACCAACTTGTCACGACCCCAGTTCACCCTCCATGAACATGTCGTGATGGCACCTAGTTCCTACAACTAGGTAAACCTAACAATGCAAAAATTATTATAACTTGCGGAAACATTTAATTAAATTAAGCAAAACTAGAAGAAAACGGTATATAAGTGCCACCTGGCATAAACAACTCATAAAAAATAAAACGCGAAAGTCTACAATCTCATCCCAAAATCCGAAAACTCACGGGAACCACAAGCTAATAGAAATGTAATATGCTGCTCTAACTCTAGAATGTCTAAACAACTGAAAGAAAAGGATAGATTAACTACTAAAGCTGGAACAGAATAGAGACTCCTGGTCTGCTGACGCGACAGATATACCTCGAAGTCTCCGCTAGATCTCTCGGCCTCGAGGATAGTATGCCTGAGTGGAGGTACCTGTATATGCACATGGAAAACATGCGCAGAAGGGACATGCGTACACTACAACGGTACTCAGTAAGTGCCAAGCCTAACCTCAGTTGGGTAGTGACGAGAAAGGTCAGGGCCCTACTGAGGTCAAACAACATAGTATGAATTAACAATATGAAAACTGACAGTAATAATGAGTACATCAGTGAGAATAGACAGGTTAAACAAGGCAATAAAAACTACACAAAGAACAGAATAAACACAAAATATGTACAACTCAATACCAATGATAACAATGAGGATCTCCCAGGATACCGTCCTGTAGTCATTTTCTCAACTGTCCAGTGGATATCCCGGGATACCGTCCCATAGTCCATCATATGTGTAACTCCGAAGGATCTCCCGGGATACCGTCCCGTAGTCCAACTATCAATGCGCAGGGGGATCTATCGGGAATCTAACCCGCAGACCCAAAGTAAAAGTGCATGGGGATCTATCGGGAATCGAACACGTAGTCCCAAAGTAAACAAACCAGGGGGGAGCTACCGGAATCCCACATCTGTAGTCCCTATGTAAATGCGCAACCACAACCAGAAGATACTCAGAAAGGAAGTACAAAAGACAAGCAACAGGTAGTATTAACCTAGCATGCTTCACGTAGTACAGTCAATGCAGCTTAAACAATTAGGCAAGTTGAATCAACTAAATATGTTTTTCTAATCTAACACAAGTTATAATTGCAAGTAAAATAAGGCAAATATGAAGGAAACTCAGTGTCAATATCTTAAGTAAAAATCGGATTTTCAACAATTGGCTCAAGTACGCACTCGTCACCTCGCGTACAAGGCACTCAAATATCAAATAACAAATCCTAAGGGGAAAGGTCTCCCACACAAGGTTAGACAAGCCACTTACCTCGAACCGGCTCCAAAAATCAACTCGAAATTACAACTTTGCCACGAGTATCCGACTCCAAATTGCCCAAATCTATTCAATTCAATTACATATCGTAAATAACATCTCAAGCAACTGATTCTACTATTAAATTCAAAGACAAGACGCGATATTAGGTAAAATGACCAAAATGCCTTTCAGGCCAATGTCTTGGAATCGAAAAACTTTTATATTTTCAGAACCCTTGTACTCTCACGAGTCTAACCATATAAAAATCTCCCAAATCAGAGGTCAAACACCCACTCAAAATTCAATAGTTTAGCCTATGAAGTTTTACCCAATTTTTCCAAATTTTGATCCTCAAATTCGAGTTTTAGTGAAGGATTTAACTACATAATGATAAAATATAACTAGAAAGTATTAAAGAAACGTTACCCAATAATCTCTTCTTCAAAACCCTCTCAAAATCGCCCTCTCTCGAGCTCAAATTTGATTTTCCAACTTTTGAAATTAAACCCTCGATTTCACTATTTCTGAACAGTGATTTCCGCTTCTGCGGAACAAATGCCGCTTCTGCGGCTATTCACTAAAATCCAGGGTTCCCCTTCTGCGGTCCTTTCATCGCAGAAGTAACTCCGCTCCTGCGAAAATTACATCGCTCATGCGGAATCTGACGAGTATGCTCAAACTCGCATCTGCGGTCTTGACCTCGCAGATGCGACTTCGCTTCTGCGGAAAGTCCACCGCACCTGCGGAAGCTGTTGAATCTCCCTAAACCCGCTTCTACGTTTTCCCTAGCCGCATCTGCGGTACCGCACCTGCGGTTCCCAAGCCGCATATGCGAAAATACCAGAAGAGAAAAAAACTTCAGCTGCTGCAACACTTCTCAATTTTTCCCGTTAACCACCCGAAATTATCCCAAGGCCCCCCGGGACCTCAACCAAAAGTACCAATAATATCTAATACCTCATTCAAACTTGTACCAATCCTTGAACTACCTAAAATAACGCCAGAAACTCGAATTAAACAAGGATTTGAGCCTAAGAACTTCAAATTTTATCAAAATACACTTTCGATAAAAAACCTAATCAAAACACGTCTGAATGACCTGAAATTTTGCATACATATCCCAAATGACATGACAGAGCTATTGAAACTTCTGAAATTCCATTCCAACCCTCGGATAAAAAACTCACTATCAGACCGGAAACTTCAAAAATTCAAACTTCGGCATTTCACGCATAAATGAGCTACAGACTTCCAAATTACATTCCGAACACGCTCCCAACCCTGAAATCACCTAACGAAACTAATAGAACCATCGGATTTCCATTCCGAGGTCATCTTCACATTGTTCTGACTACGAATTATTTTTCAACACTTAATCTCTCATTCAGGGACTAAGTATCCTAAAACTCTATGAAACCCAACACCGAACGTCCCTGACAAACCAAAATAGCAGAAAAGAACTTAGGGGAAGCAGTTAATAGGGGATCAGGACATTAATTCTTAAGACGACCGGCCGGATCGTCATACTTTGCCCACAACCTCTGAATGTATCTACTTAGCACAACAAAATGTGATTAGCCCCGAGGACATATCAAACTACTATCGACTCCCAGTAATCTAGACGTTAACTGCGCAAATAGAAAACTTACCATGAGTTTTACGAGCGATTTATTTCAATTTGAAAGCGACGTTAGAAATTTTTCCAATATTGAAGTTGTCCCAAATTGACCTTTTCGGCACTGTCTCTTCTACTGCCTCCACTTCCTCTATCTAAAGACAATTTGCGACTGCTCGTCGGCGACTGAGCTATTTTAGCCCATTCCTCTTGCACTTTTACATGTGAATCTGTCTCTTCCTCCCTCAATTATTCCTCTAGTTGTGCGTTTTCCTTACCCATCAGTGACGGATTCACTACCACATCAAATTTATTTTGATTTCTTTTCCTTCCTTGATTTGTAGTTACCAACAATGACGACGCTTGCACTATTAGTGCTTTCTAAGATGGAACGTGCCCTCTTCCCCATGGATGCGCTCGTTAAACTAACATGCGATGAGAGAAAAAAGGCATCGCAGAAACTTAGGGCCAAAAGAACCTCTCTATGCAATTTCAGCTTATACAAGTGTTAAGTACAAAGTTCCAATTTCACCAAACACTTTCTCATTTTCGATCATCCATGTTCCCTCCTTCACGCCTTTAAATTCCTTTTACAAAAAGTAAAAAGGAAATTTTTTAAAAGTAAAATAATTGGCCCATATGTGATACATTTTCTTTTAGTATGTTAAAAAAATGAAATCTTCACATATAATTTTTTTGAATTCTTCGTTTATCCTTAATCTTCTTTTAGTTCCAGTTTATGTAATTGTATTTGACTGAGTAAGAAAGTTTTTTTGAAATTAATAATCTAAAATAAGTTAAAAATATTTACGTTGCTATAAATCATATCATTAAGAAAAAATAAATATTTAAAATTAAATTGTTACTACTAAATATAAGAAAATTTATTATTTTTCAAAAATGAATTAGAAAAAGGTCACATAAATTGGGGCGGATGAAGTAGCTGATTTATTACGACATAAATATTTTTATCTTTTCTAAATTATAAAAATAATTTTATTCTTCTGAAATCAATAAGATATGCGTCAAATAAAGGACATTCCAAACAGAACGTAGTAATAAATGGCTAGTTGTCTAAGTAAAAGGCCTATAGTAGTAGAGTGGACCTGTCAAGTACAGGGGATCCGACCCCGTTCCGCATATACTGCTGGATGTAAGTCTGAACTGCGTTTCTCTATATACGAATTCTGGAGAGAGAAAGAGGTTGGTTTAGACATTAGAGCGAGAAAGAATGGAGGAAGAACAACAGCAAGAGGAAGTACTTGGTTCAAGCTTAACAATGGAGAAAGTTGCTGCTGCTAAACAATTTATTGAGAATCACTATAAGACTCAGATGAAAAGCATTCAAGACCGCAAAGAGAGGTATTTGTTTTTTCCCCTTCTTTTTGTTGAGAATATTCTAATGTTATTTTCTGCAAGTTTACTTGATTTTGCTGTGAGTCAATTGGTTTGTGCTTCACTTCAAGATCTACTGATAGTATTTATGTCCGTGGTTTGTATGTCTTCGTGGTTGGAACTATATAAATGAGTTAATTGGGTGTTTTGATTATTGCTTGTGCGGAAATAATTTGACCCAATTGCATCAGCTGCTTGAGATAGGGGAGTGTTTCTCTGATATATAATCTAGAACCATGAGGTCTCAAGTTCAAATTCCAAGGCAGAACAAATAAAACTAGGTCATTGCTTCTTCTCATTTAAAAGCCTTGGTAAGTATAAGTTACCCGATGCCTGTGCTGGAGGAAGGTAGCAGTTCTACAAATGGAATAGTCGAGGTGCACGCAAGTTGGTCCGGACATCACTATCTTAAAATAGAACCTGGCATTTGTGTGGTGACTCGAGTATAAGTAATTGTTCTCTCATGTCATTGAAAGTCAGTCAAATCTCTATTTCTCGGGTAGCAACAGTGTCCAGGCAAATGCCCACAAAGATAGGTGTACAAGTGAGATTTGAACTGGGGTCTCTAGGTTGTTACTCCTATGCCTTAACCAGTCAGTAGTCAGCCATTCATTGGGGGTATATCTCTATGTTAAGACCTATACTTTTAATCTGGTTAATTGTGGAGATTAGAGTTTAGGAGTTGAGATTGACTAGCTTTTGACTCGGTGAGAGGACCATAAGACTATCTCCAGGTATGTATAATACAAAATGAAAATTGACAAGGAAATATTAAGCTAATATGGGAGTTAGGGAAATCATGTTGAGCGACTATGCTTCGTTGTCTCACATGCATGGAACTTGTCAAGGGCAGATGCACGTTAGGCGATGACAATGCTTCGTTTGAAGTTCTTACTCTCTCTCTTCTATTTGCAGTTATACACTTGTACTTTGCAGGACTCCTATTAACCCTACTGGTCAATTCCGAAGTGGAAAAAGTACCCACTTAAAATGCCACAACCAGATCTATTTTTCAGTGGTGCAAAACGTGTATTTTACCATTTAATCTTTTTCTTCTTCTTGGAATTAGCTCACTGAAAATCTGAAGGAACATGTTAAAGCTCTTACTACTTAAAGTCCTACTTAGGAGTTAAACAGAAAAAAGCTTCTTCCATATTCTTTGAATTAGCCTTGTTCCGTATTCTTTGATTTAGTTCACTGAATAGCTGAAGGAACACGTTAAAGCTCTTACTATCTAAAGTCCTACTTAGGAATTAAACAGAAAAGAAAAGCTTGTGACGGTACGTGTCATTATCAATTCATTCATAACATCAAGATATTTCGATAATATTTGGAATGCTTCTTCCAAAATGCTCTTGTAGCGCGATTAAACTTTTTAGCTTGGTCGCTGAAAAAATTCTGCAGCATGTGGGTGGCTTCTCACAACATAACTGACCAGACAATTCAATTTATACAGTGATTTCTTCTATATTCGAAACAATACCTGTCTTAGTCCCTGCTCATGTTCATTGGAGCATATACTATATGTGCTTATTTGTTTCATCCTCGTCACTTTCTCGTGCACAAAATGTAACCCCCTCATTTTTCCCCGAGAATCAATTTCCTTCGTTAAATCCCCTCCCAATAACATATGGATTTCCGATTTTGATCCTTCGTTAGAAATCTTCTATTCTGCCATCTTCCTTGTCTAGTATATTGGATAACACCTTGAAAATCTGATTATCTTGTGCTTTTGTTGAACTTGAAGGTTACCTGATTGACTTTGTTTTTGATTGATAAGATTACCTGACTGACTTTGCAACAGAAGTATTCTCCTTTGGGCATACAATCAATCATACATTTAGGAGCACTACTTCCTCCATTCTCAAACAAACAGGAGTATGACTGGGAGAACCTAAACATATATTATCGTACGAGCTTACCTATTTTTATTAAAAAACAGATACATTATGATGTGTCAGGAAATAATCTCATGTGTTGTTACATTGTTCACTGGAATGAGTTTTTACTGTGACTAGAATTTGGAACCCGCTGTAATAATCTTTTGCAAAGGTTGAAGGTGATATTTAAAAGGTTTTGATGGATGGATATAATGATGGACCTATTGAGTGGGTGTAAATATTAGACCGTGATTCTCTCTTTTTGGACAATATTGCATTTTAAAATGAAAAAATATTCCAAGTGTAGTGTCTTTGTAATATTCAAATCTCTTAATATTATTTTCAACTGAAACTCGTCCAGCTACTGAAATTTCACACTAAAGAAGAGTTGACAACAATTTGCGACTGAAAGAGTAGTATTTTTGGCTTAGGTATCTTTCTTGTAGTGTAGTAGCTTTAGGGTTTTTGAATGGATACCTTAATTCAACTATAATTCTTATAAGATTGTCTGAGTTATACAGTGTGATAAGAAATTGGTCACCTCTAATGCTACTGCCGTGGAAGGATAGTGTTCATTCCAGTTACCTTTTCCAGAACAAGTGAATCTTAAATGTCTGAAACTTACAATACTAATGCTGAGAAGCTGGAGACGCACATTGACTTATTTTCTTCTTAAAAGAATACACATCTAGATGGGGTGTCTATCAATTTTTTGTAGTTGTAAGCCAATCTTTCTCAGTTCTTCTCATGCCACAGAGTACCTTCAGCTGTTTTATCTGGTTGTGCTCTTTGGTTAAATCTCCTTTTTTTTTTTATTCTTGAAGTACCCATTATCGTTGCAATTGCTGCACAATTGTCTTAACTCCTCTGACATATCTAAGTTTATTATAGGAAAAAAAAGGGAAAAAGGCAAATGTTAAGGGATTGTTTCGTTTCCTGGAGAAGCATACTAATCTCGTTATAAAATTTGAGATTATATTTATCCCATATTTGGTTGTGGGTATTAGCTAATACCAGAATGAATTTTCTACCACAATCTTGGTATTAGCTATCCCATATATGATGTGGGATTATAATTCCAGGATTATAATCCCGGGATTACAATATCTCTGCTCTGAACCAAACGACCTTTAAAGTTGGGGGAAGAGTACGTGAATAAAAGTTTCCTCTTGCATGTTCTTCTAGAGATGTCGGACAGGCTTACACAGTCCTACACGGTGCATCCATTTCACTTGTAATTTGTTTTCTGTCATTTGAGCACTGACGTTAGCATTGACTTGGGAAAGTTTTTCTTTTCATTCCCCTGTCTGCCACATTCCAGGACATTTTTTGTCCCTATTGTGCTGAAAATGTCATTTCTGTTGTCTGTGCCTCTTCCTTCTGTTGCTTTAACTGCATATACCAACCTACATTTGCAATGTTTATCCACAGGTAGCAACTTAAACATCAACGACATTTTTTTATATAAAACTTCAACAACATTTTATCATTGTTTATTGAAGTTCACTACTGCATTTTTACATATGTCTGAACTAGTCTTATTTAGAATAGATCTTAGTATGCCTTTGTTCTAACACAATATTGACTGACAATAGGCGCTGGATTCTAGAGAGAAAGTTAGCATCTTCAGATGTGCCTAAAGAGGAGCAGATGAATCTGATCAAGGATCTAGAGCGAAAGGAGACAGAATATATGAGACTGAGGAGGCACAAGATTTGCGTGGATGACTTTGAGCTTCTAACAATTATTGGCAGAGGAGCCTTTGGCGAGGTTCGCTATTATTCCCATTTAAACAAAATGATCTGCTTATTGCAAATACTAGTAGTTCATCTGTTTCTCTTTCACGATCTTTTAATTTCCATTTTTTTTGCATTATATTCATATAAATGCTTAATTACTGACAAGATGATAACAGTAAGTCATGGAAAAGTTTGCTGTCTCAAGCTTACTCTTGTAGTGTAAGCAAGACACTAAAGGATAATACATGACTACTCTCACACCCCTTTTCGGATCACAACTATAAATAAAGATGATTTCGGCCTACTAAGTCTGCAAGATGATATTCCCACCTGGCAGTGTCGTTGTCTATTTTTGCATGGGAAATAGTGCACCTCAGAAACTAGTTTGTAGCTGTTGTTTAAGCTTTGTTACCCACTTCTTCCATAGACCCAAACCCAATCTAGGTTTGTTGCCTTTATTTTCTATTGACCAATCAAATCTCAGCGTGGTTGCTATCCTCAGTAGCCCATTCCAGCTGCGACCATTCCAACTGCCTATCTATTTCAAAGGCTTTTTAATATTTATCCTTTGTAGCTTGGGCCAACTATTACATTAGACATAGGGTGCAAGTAGCGGGCCTTCTAATTTTTATTGTTTGTTGCTTGGGCAACTGATCACATTATACTGAGAATGCAAGTAGCACACATAGAGGATGGGATGAGACAAGATTGCATGTGATGACGTTCAAATCCACTTCTCAAAGAGTAAATTTACACGGTCGCATGCAATATAATTTATCCAACTATGAGTTGGGGTCGAATCCCACGGGGAACAATATGTAGGCGATTAGGCAAGTAAGAGTATTATTGTTTTTTATGCTAAGCCAAACACTAATAGGGTTTTTTGAGAAAATGTTATAACTAATGCGAAAATATAAACTAACCTAGAAAGCAAGTTAAATGATCAATGACTACAAGCATGGATAAAAGGAGAATTACATTCAAGTAACGATACAATGTATTTTACGATTTTACAAATATGAGCGAGTTTATGGTAATTAGCCGTAGATAACAATTCTATATTAGCTTATTTCGAAGATTAACAAGACTTCCTAATTGAATTATCCCTAAAATAATTAAGAGAACTAAGTACACTTGAATATGGCTACAAGTAGTTCAATCTTATTTCTAGGTGGAATCTATAAAATGAGAACGCCTCAAGTTCTTGTTAATTAATCTTTCAAAACTCCGAGTTTGCCTTTTCCAAGATTAATTCGAAGTTAATGGGGGGGTCCTAGGTTAGTTAATCCCTTTGAAAATATTAAAGAACAAGAATAATTAAAGAAACAATTAAATCACTTCATAATTAATAGAAATCATTCAATACATAAGCATAACAAGAGTTTTAATCCAAACTTTAATGATGAATAGTTCCCTAAACAAGGTTCAAGTAATGGAACAAAATGCTACACACTTGGATATTTAATACGTAACAAGAGATTGAAGAAATGAGTAAAGGAGTAAGAAATTTCTCATTCAAATCTTCAACCACCACGTGTGGTGCAAGAAACCCTAGCTCCAAAACATGTATTTTCTGCCAAACATATCTTCCAAAATGAGCTGAGTCGAGTATTAAGTGGTTTGTGTGCCAAAAATGTGAAATGACGGTTCTGTCCTGATTGGTCGCCCAATTATATGAATCGCAATCGTGAAGAAAAGATTTGCGATCGCATTGAACAACACTGCAAAGGATTTGGATCGCGTATTGCACCTCGCGTTCATTTTCACCATTTGACCAGGCGCTGTCCAGGCTTTTCTGCATCGCGTTCGCGTAAAGGTCTTCGCGTTCTTGATTGGCATCTTCCGGGACGACCGCGATTCTTTCCAACTCGCGATCGCGTAGAGTACTTGACCAGCTATTGACCAACTCGTCGTTCTTCGTGTTTGCAGCCCATCCTCCGTGTTCGGGATGAACATTTTCCATGAAGTTCGCGATCGCATGAATTCATTCCGTGATCACAAAGAGCAATATCTGGCAACAAATATTTTAAAATCTAACTCATTTTGACTTGTTTTCTTCCGTATCTTCTCTAAATTACATAATACCTGAAATATGCTAATAAACCTCAACACATACCTTAGTTTCGTAACAAAATCATACAAAAGTCTTAGCTAGCGTTTGGCCGTAGATGCCCAAATTTGTTTTGAACTATGTTGCTCGGACTCTCCGAAAATGTGGCCGGATACGTGTCGGATCCTCCAAAAGTAGTGCATTTTTGAAGGATCCGACATGGGTGCAACTACATTTTGGAGAGTCCGCGCAATACAGGTTTTGAAAAATCTTATTTCGGTGAAATTTGGTTTGAAGATGAAAATGTGTTTGGACATACGTTTTCAAAACATATTTCCCAAATTTATTTTGGAAAAACATGTGTATTATTAGGGATTTGGCCCAAAACCTGCTATTGAGCTGGTTTTGGGATTTGGGATTTAGGATTTTGCCAAAATATAGGCAAAATCTATGGCCAAACAAGTGTTTGCCAAATAAAACCAAGTTTATTTTGGCAAAATCTATGGCTAAACGGGTCCTTAGTAAAAAGAAGAGATAAGTTGTAAAACACCAACTTATTGCCATTTTTACGTAGACCTCTAAATATGAAGGGGAGCCTTAGAGTATCGGTAAAGTTGTCTCCGTGTGTCCTATATGTGACAGGTTTCGAGCCTTGGAAGCAACTACTAATGCTTGCATTAGGGTAGGGTACATCATATCCCTTGGGGTGCGACCCTTCCTCGGACCCTGCGTGAACGCGGGATACCTTGTCCATCAGGCTGGCCTTTTACGCAGACCTCCAATGCAATGGTCTGTGAGTGCAACACTATAATGACCGAATGTGGTAAAAATGGATTAGGTAGACCTGAAATTACACGGGAAAAAACGACACTAACTAGTTTTGGTTGAGGTATAATTATTACTCCCCCTTTCCAGTTTATCTAACATTATTTCCTTATTGGTCCTTTAAAAAAAGCATGGCACATTTCTATATTTGGAACGCTTAACTTTAACTTTCCCATTTTACCTTTATTGAGAAGATTTTATAGCTATTCATATATCTTTCAAAAGTTTTCATATCCATCTTAAAGTTCGTGTCGAGTCAAACTCTCACGATCCAAATTCGTGACTGACACCCCCTCCGCCCACTACTCGACCCAAGCGAGACAACATGCACCCAAACCATGTGCATGAAAACTAATTTAACCTTCGTATCGAGGCAAACTGTCACGACCCAAATTCGTGACACCCGCCCACTACTCGACCCAAGCGAACCAACCCATATGATGCACCCAAACTATCTGCATGAAAACTAATTTAACCGCAGAAACTCTTTGAAAATCATATATATATCTTCAAGTTAAATGTTGGAACATTTTTCCAATTCAAACAATAACAATGAGACCAAGTAAAATAAATATCTTTTCATGTATGTCGTGTACAACGCTACTACTACAACTCTTCACAACTATCTATGGATCCTCGAATAAAAACCGGGACAATTCCCGACTACTACAACAACACACCCAGTCTTATCCCACACCGTGGGAGCTGGGGAGGGTAGTGTGTACGCAGACCTTACCCCTACTTTGTGAGGAAGAGAGGTTGTTTCCAATAGACCCTCGACTCAGGAAAGCATAAGCACCACATTAAGGAAAATAAGGACATGAATGGACAATACTAAAAAAAGCCATATAAAAGCAGAATAAAAACTACAAGACAGTAAGGTGATCAACAATGAAAGAAAACAATGGTTAGTCATAAAAACCTACTACTAACAGAAAGCGTGACTGCTTGCCAATACTAATGTTATGAACACTCTAAACTATCTACTCTACTACCCTAATCCTCAACCTCCATACTTTCCTATCAAGGGTCATGTCCTCGGTCAGCTGAAGCTGCGCCATGTCTTGCCTAATTACCTTTCCCCGCCTCTTCTTTGGCCTACCTCTACCTCTCCGTAGGCCCTCCAATGGCAACCTCTCACACCTTCTCATCGGGGCGTCTGTGCTCCACCTCCTCACATGACCAAACCACCTAAGCCGCGCTTTCCACATCTTGTCCTCAATAGGGACCACACTCACTTTGTCGCGAATAACCTCATTTCTGATCCTATCTAACCTGGTGTGCCCGCACATCCATCTCAACATCCTCATCTCTACTACCTTCATCTTCTGTACATGAGCGATCTTGACTGGCTAACATTCAGCCCCATACAACATTGTTGATCTGGCCAACACTCTGTAGAACTTACCCTTAAGTTTTGGTGGCACCTTCTTGTCACACAAAACATCGGAAGCAAGTCTCCATTTCATCCATCCCGCCCCAATACGATATGTGACATCCTAATCAATCTCCCCACCCCCTGAATAATAGACCTAAGGTACTTAAAATTGCCTCTCCTAGGGATGGCCTGCGAGTCCAGCCTCACCTCCCCTTCCCATCCTTGAGTCTCGCCACTGAACTTACACTCCAAATATTCTGTCTTGGTTCTACTCAACATGAAACCTTTAGATTCCAGGGTCTGCCTCTATGCCTCTAACTGCGCTTTCACATTGTCTCACGTCTGTCAATTAATACAATATCATCTGCAAATAGCACGCACCACGGCACCTCCCCTTGGATGTGGCGCGTCAGTACGTCCATCACTGGAGCAAACAAAAAAGGGCCTGAGTGCCGACCCCTGATGCAACCCCATCATAACCAGAAAATGGTCCGAGTCCCCACCTACCGTCCTCACTCGGGTTTTTACTCCATCGTACATGTCCTTAATCAACCTAACATAGGCATCAAGTACACCTCGGCCTCCAAACATCTCTCTTCTAGAAATAGTGTCCTGTGGCCTCTGGGAAAAACATCTTTTGTTTACAAGGATGGTTTCCCTAAATCTGAATCTAGCAATTCATGAAAATGTATTCCTATTGATATAATATTGATACTTTGGCTCTGCAGGTTCGTTTATGCAAGGAGAAGAAATCAGGCAATATTTATGCTATGAAGAAATTGAAGAAATCTGAAATGCTCATAAGGGGACAGGTCAGAAGAGGAGTATTTCCTTTTATCTTTTTTCTTTTGTTCCAAGTTCTCTGGCAAGGTATGTATTCCTTGTTCTTTTTTGTGGGAGAAGTAAGACTTTTATTAGTAAGTGCTGTCAAGAACTACCACTTCGGTGGTATTTAGATATCTAATTAAAGCCACCCACCAGGGGTGCGTAAGACTGCCCTTTGGGACGGCACTAGCATTACAATCGAGGATTAAAAAAAAGTAAGAGCAGTCAACCACTAAGATGGTGCTGAACAGGACAAGGTAAAGTATGCATTATATGATGGTAAGAAAACTCAGAGTTAGAAAGTGAGTGCTCACACAGATTCTAAGTTGGTAGTTATGAAAAAAAAGAAAGAAAAAGAAAAGAGAAAATGCTGTAAGTTGGAAAGTGAGTGCACTAAGATGGTTCTGGATATTACAAGTCCGTGGTGCTGGTGCTGCTCTGCAATGTTCTTAAGCAGGGGCCCAGTTCAGCATATGCTGCTGTTTGTCGTATGCATGTCTGCGGTATGTGTGATGAAGCAACTATTGAACTTTCTATGATGAAGCACTATCTTTAAACTTTCTACTCTATCTTTTATTCTCTTTGTTTTTCTGTACCATTACTTTTGGGAGGGAGGGCTGTGGTGAGTGGCGGATGGTTGCTCCAACGCTATTATTTGAGGACGATAACAGGGCCTTTTGATTTTTTTGATATAATGAATTTAACATTCTTTGATGCAGCAGTTAAGAAATATTAACTTTAATGCAAAGACCTCTCATTATGTCAATCCCTTTTCTTTCCGAGAGACCAAGTTTCCAAGATAAATAATCCTAGTGGCCTGTGATAAAAACGTCTGCACAGTAGGCTTTTCAATACTTCTAGGGAAATACCCCTTCTTGGGTGAAGTCTAGGAATCATTTAAAAGAATTGTGTATAATATTTTAATTATTTTCATAACGGAAATGGCCTAAAAATGCCACTCAACTTTCAGAAATGGTTTATCCATGCCATCCGTTAAAAAATTGCTATTTTCATGCCGCTGCCGTTAAAAAAATGGCTCATCCATGCCATTATTGACTAACGGTTAAATTTTTATTTGGCCCATCCATGCCACTGCCGTTAGTCTATAATGGCATGGATGGGCCATTTCTTTAATGGCAGTGGCATGAAATGAGCATTTTTTTAACGGTTGGCATGGATAGACCATTTCTGAAAGTTGAGTGGCATTTTTAGGCCTTTTCCGTTTTCATAATAATTATTGAAAATAATGATCTTGTCAGAGTGAAGCATCCCAAGATTTACGAAACATTCCTGATTTCTCATTACTTGTAATTCAGAAGTTCTTTTTATTTTCTTTTTCTCTTTCTTGGCTATTGTTCCTTCAGACATTCCTCTTTACAGTTATTATTATAACAGCACTGAGCCTCTTTTGGCAAATGTTGCATGACACCATGCTTTTGCTGTGACCATTCGGATGACACTGCATATAATATCTGTTGGAATGTCCAACCGCACTGCCTCTTATGCCCGTTGTGCATGTCATACTTTTTGCAACCTTTCCAACAGCTTTTCCTTTCACTGTTCCAGCAGCTTTTCCAGTTCCTTATTAGCCACCAATACAAATTACACTGGTGAACTCCTAGAGATTCACATCATCATACCTCTTTCTGGTGAATATGAAATAGATTTCTCTCTGTTGTGCACACAACTCAAAATAGGGGGCTGTCACAGACATACAACAGCGTATTCCCTGTCGAATGAACCCTTATCCTTTAGCCCCTATCATAATCTAAGTACCATATTAGGCACCAATATTTCAACACACATCACATTTATAAGATATCGGAAAATCCCCTACTCAATACGCGCGTCTCATAAAGGGGCCGTGCCAACAATCATCCCCAAAAGTAACATAATAAGGTATGTGATCCAAATTAGACGTAGGTAACTACAAGGACAATCTGGAGTCCCTAAGAGTATCAAAATATACAATGAAAGTATTGGGACGCAGCCTGGATAAACAAAGAAGTAAGCAAAAAATGAATATCACCACCAAAGATATAAGTGGAAGAACTGGTGCTCAAGCTGTAGTGCTGTGATGGTTATTGGGATCTGGAAACATGGAGAAGGTGGGGCGAGTATAGATACCTAGTAAGTATCATAAACCTCCCTCTAGAAGGTGGGGCAAGTATTTTAAGAAAACATGCATTTAATAATAAAAAAATCGTTCTTTAGCAAATCAAACTCTTCATAATGCAATGGTAGAACTCCAATCAAAATTAGTCTTCCTCCGTCCCATTTGAGATGAAGGTGTTTGATTGGGCACGAAATATAAAAATTGAAGAAAACTTTTGACAGTTGAGCCAAATATATGCAAAATACCAAACTTATCCTTTTAAATGAGTGATGGTGAGAGTTTCACATATCTTTTCATTTTCTCCTATCTTATAGAATGAACATTTACATCATGTTGGTCCCAATCAGACCTGCGGGAATTTTCCACCTCGAGAAACCTTCCAATTAGACATCTAGAAATAGGATGATCGATATCATGCACAAGAGGAGCTGGTGCTGCCTCTACTGGCCAGCTTGGAATAGTTGCAGCTGCAGAATAAGTTTTCAGTAATAGCGTTGGAGGTGCAAAATGGTTTCGATTTCCCAGATGATGAAGTATTCTGTCTGCTTTTTCTACCCAGCCATAGTCATATTCTGATTCTGGAATGATGATGGCTTTTTTCCGGTCCCCTAGCCAAGCTTCCACCCTCAAGAATCGACCGTATACGTTGTAGTTTTGGTAGACCCTGTATAGATTCAATTGTTGTTTCCTTTCCTACCTTCTGTATAAATCCCCCGTTCCCCTAGATTCAAGATGAAGCAGTGAACTGAACAGAGCCACTGGAGGTTAATTTCGTTGATCTTGATACTGCTCGTAAATCGTCTGCCTCATTCCGTAATGGAGAACCAGCTGCTCCGATAATCACTAATGTTCGTTAACTCAAAAGATTTGTCACCTGAAATAAAGTTTAGTCTATCACCCATAATTAAATGACACCTTAGCCGGAAAAGGAGAATTACATAATTAAAACTTGCGCAGGCACAATTCCCAAGGCAGAGCTTAAAAGTGACATTTTGGTTTACATGTTAAAATATTATCATCCCCCCACTCTTAGCTCTTCCTATAATGAATGACTCTTCTTTTTAGGGATTTTCCTTGTTCTCTTGCTTTGTTTCTCGCATCTTGATCGGTATTATCAAAGGCAAAAAGTGCAAAAAGTTTTAAGCTATGTTGGGGCTTTAAGCACAAATAAAGCGTGGGCTCAAATGAAGAAAGACGCAAATGGAGAAAAACTACAAATATGTATGTGCGGTCCAAAACTTATATTTATAAGCATGAATACCAAATATATAGACTAAGAAATTGAAGAAAATTTACAATAAAGTGAAATATCAATTATTTAGTGTGGCCTCTTCAGGATTACACTCATTGGCAAGGAAAAGTATGCCTTAGAGCTTTGATGACAACGCTGAAGCGCCCACTAAGCGAGGCGAAGCGCTTGATATGTTTTGAGCCTCCCTTCAGGGTTTAACCGCTCTTTAAGCGCGCCTTTGATAGCATTGATCTTGATAGATTTTGTTTTCAATGTTCGGTAAATAACAAGTTTTAATCCCTGCTCATTTCTCTTCATCTTTGGAAGTTTATCATATCATGGGATATGTTGGAGAATTTATAGCATACTTTCTGCATATGGTTTTGGGAATGTTATTAGGGCCCTCTGTTTCTTTCCCATATATTCGTAGATTAAAAGTGCTGAGACATAATTATGTAGATAAAAGTGTGCTTTTAAATAGCTTAAGCTTTCACATGAGAGACACATTTCAAAACATGAAATCAGAGCAGATAGAGGTCCAAAGATTGAGTCTCTCCGCCACCCATTATTAAAAAGAATTTCAACGTGCTTGGCCTATGAAACAGAATCAGGGTCGCTCGTGAATTGGCGTATTAAAGACATAATTGATCTCTCTACTAATAAAAAGAATGTGAACTCTCTAACAACTTAAGATTTTAGATGTGATGGTCACACATTTCGTCAAAAAGCTTTCTTTTGAAACTTAATCAAGTTGACTCTTCTCCTACCTCCTTTTCTCGAGAGTGAGAGGTCTATGCTTATAAGATGGACATTATTTCCTTGAATAAATGTAAATGATCAAGCGTCATATCAAGGTTGGATATTTATTACTAGTATATCAGTAAGGAGATCCTCGTTTGTCTATAGTTGAAGCTGAAATCCTATCCGTTCTCAATAATATGGTGTGATTACTTTTTTTTTT
>MU727088.1:277920-289265 GCA_026770625.1 Nicotiana glauca | reverse complement strand
GGGGGGGGGGGGGGGGTTAAAGTGGACTAGTGTGCTGATAAATTGCCTCATCATAACCTACCTGAGACCACTCATTACTGCTAAACCCAAAGCTGTTTTGGTTTCTTTGCTAATTTTGGTTTCAGAAAATCTGTCATCACTAGCAAGTCCAGTTTGGACATTCCAGTATTCAGCTGATGCTTTTTATGCTCGTGTTGTTAGTTGTCCTTAAAAGCTACTATTTGTTTGCTTATTTGCTTATACTTCCAAGTAAATGAAATTACTGTATGGATAACCCACCCAACCTTGCCCTGTACGCTGATTTGGCATGTGGTATCTGTGAAGTTCCACTTTGCTTTTGAAATACTGTGAGTGATCTAACTCTTCATTTGTATTTTCAGATCCTACGAGGAGTACCTCACCTAGACGGTCAATTGATTCCATATTTGGTAAGTTTTGTTTTACAACCTTGAATTGTCATAACTTAGCGAAAGACAGGGCATAAAGGAAGATAAAGATCTATGTAGGTGATACCAATTAGTTGGATTGAGTTTGTCATGTTAGTATATTTGCTTTAGGTCCAATGTCATTTACTCATGTAAGATATGCATATGGAAAATATACAGAAAAGAACTAGAGACACTTGTTATTCTTTTTGTCGGAGGCCTTATTTTATACTCCCTCCGTTTCAATTTGTTTGAATCTGTTTGACTGGGCACGGCGTTTAAGGCAAAAGAGAAGGCTTTTGAAACTTGTAATCTAAAACAATCCATAGATATTTATGTGGCTATAAATCATCTCATTATAGGTAAAAAGAGAATTTCAAAGTTAATTTGTTTCCAAATTTAGAAAGGGTTCATTCTTTTTGAAACTGACTAAAAAGGAACTAGGTTCATTCTTTTTGAAACAGAGGGAGTATAATATTAAACTGAGATGAGCCTAAATGGAGTAACATGGGCTAATCAGGATTGATATAGCCGAGCTCAACTTGCTTGCATAGTTATTGTCGCAGTACTGTTGTAACTTGAACTAAATATTCTATATTCTATATTATTATGTCTGCAGGTGATTCCAAAGACTATCCTTCAACGAACGGAACAGCTGGGGAAACAGATGTACAGATGATTACATCAACCGGTGAAGCAATGTTACCATGACTATGCAACTGTTTTAATGAAAGAAACAAACTCGTACTGAAGGGAGGTAGCTTATACCTGTGGTATTTGATCAGGTTGCTCACCCCTTTATCAGCATTCAAGGTGGTGTCTAGATTATGCAGAACCATCATCTAAGTGTACAGCAGAGCTTGAGAAACTTTGTTTTAACTTGTAGGATAAAAACTACTTGTATGTGCTATAGAACTTAGAATAGCTTGATGTATTATTGCCCTGATTGCCCAGGTTGGCACTCAAATGCTTTCTCTTGTGGCAGTGTTCGTTCAGATAATATAAGTAAATGGGAAATTATCCAATAACTTTTCCTCTAGGGGTATACTCTTTATAATGGTCCCAAGGAAATGTTATATTCACACTGTAATTGTTGTTGACCTTAGTAAAGTTTCCAACTGTTTTTAATTTTCTCTTGAAAGATCTATTCTCGAATCTTTTGAGATTTGTAATCTGCTTGGTGAATGTATAGACCATATGTACTTGAGCATTATCAAACAGAAGGACGTGCATTTAGCATTGCTCATATATACTTGACACACAGAGGCGGACCCACATGAAGCGTAGAGGGGTCATCGGAACCCGTTAGCCTCGGCAAAAATTGTGTATATGTATTTGTATATATGACAAGGATCCCTTAAATAATTTTGATGTGCCCCTTAAAGAAAAGATGCATTGCTCAGCTGGTTCAGCAATCCGCATTTAATGCCTTATTACTAATTACACGACCTGGGTGCGAGACCTATACCTGCGCATTTTTTTCATTTTATTCTTTTCCTCTTTGAATTCAAGATAGAATAGAGTCCTGTAAACTTTGGTTTTTTTCTTTATCTTTTCTAAGTTTATGAACAATTATTTAGCAATAGTACATAGTAGTCAACTTCTACACAAAATTGTTTGAAACTCCTTTTGAGAAATATCTTTCTAGACATCCTAAAGGTAATATAGGATATATCAAAAGAAATTGGAAGGGAAATAAGTTATTTCATTAGCATGAAGCCAATTACATTCTTTATTCCAATAATTAAATTTATAAGCATTATCATTTTCTTAACACGCATAGAAATAAGTAATTCAATAAAAAAAAATTCCAAAACGGTAATAAAAACTCTAAAAATCATTCGTTCAAGAATCACTTAGGCAAAGTAGCAGAAATATGTCGATTCAATGACAGTGACTGAGACTCTACTTGAACTGCTTGACAAACCTTTAATCTTGATCTTATTTGACTAAGTTTTTGATATTTTTGAACATCCTTTCGGTCACTGACTCAAAGTCATCAAGCTTTCAAGGAGTTAGCACGTCAAATTTTGCCACTACTAGTTGACATATCCATGCCAATGGCGGTGCCCCCGCTGCGCTCAAATTCTGGGTCCACCTCTGTTGACACATGCTATATACCAGTTCAACCGGCCTACTACATGCACCTAGCGCAACTAATGTGTGAGACTGTGATCTAAGAGGCGCTTGGGAGGGGGATTTGTAGTCGTACCCTATATTTGTGTTACCTTTTAACATGTACCTTATTTTTAAAAATTATTGATTTGGTAGCCAACTGACAAAAAATCCGTAATAGTATGGCAATTACACCCTTGATATCACGCATTAATCGCGTGATCTGCAACCCCATTTGTGGAAAAAAATCTCTTCCTCTCCTCTCAGCAGCTTTATCAAAAACCTAGAAACTTGTCCAGCATTATCTACAGAATCACACTTGCATGAAGTTATTTCACGTTGAAGCTAAAAATTCATGCTAATGTAGCATGAAGTTGTTTCATGTTGAAGCTAAAATTTCATGCTAATGCATGCTGAAGTTATTTATCCTGCAATTTACAGTTTTATCATGCGTTGTATCTGAAACTTCAGTTTAAACATGCTGAAGTTATTTAGTTCATTTGCTAAACTTCAGACTAAACTTGCTTAAGTTTTTGTCTTGCAGTATATAATTTTCTAATGAGTTTTTGCTAATGCATGCTAAAGTTATTTAGTTTATTTGCTAAAACTTCAGACAAAACATGCTGAAGTTATTTAGTTTATTTGCTAAAACTTCAGACAAAGCATGCTGAAGTTATTTAGTTCATCTGCTAAAACTTCAGATTAAATATGCTTAAGTTTTTTCCTTGAAGTATGTAATTTTCTAATGAGTTTTTGCTAATGCATGCTAAAGTTATTTAGTTCATTTGCTAAAACTTCAAACAAAAAATGTTGAAGTTATTTAGTTCATTTGCTAAAACTTCAGACTAAACATGCTTAAGTTTTTGTCTTGGAGTATGTAATTTTCTAATGAGTTTTTGCTAATGCAAGTGGAAATTATTTAGTTCATTTGCTAAAACTTCAGACAAAACATGTTGAAGTTACGTTATTTAGTTCATTTGCTAAAACTTTAAACTAAATATGCTTAAGCTTTTTAGTTTATTTGCTAAAACTTCAGACTAAACATGCTTAACTTTTTGTCTTGCAATATGCAATTATCTAAAGAGTTTTTGTTAATGCATGCTGAAGTTGTTGGACCAAGTTCAGTTGAAGTTTTGAAGATTGACAAAATGAACTCAGTCATGAACCAGGTCCATCATGTGAGACACATTGTTGATATACTTACACATGTGACATACGTGTGAAGAAGATAAGTATCAAGGATCAACAACAATATCTGTTGTGTTGATCGAAAAGGTTGCATAGGATTAATAGTTGAAGTCTCCTTATGTGAAGAGAACTACATCCAGATCAAGGATAAGGATTGGAGTTTGAATTGTTCTAGGACTCGAACTTGATGAAGGATCAGCAATTCGAGTTTTAATCAAACTTTGATTACTAACTCTATAAATAATAATGATTGTTCTCTTTTGCAGGATTGCACATACGCAGAAGTTAAACTAAATTGAGAGCAAAAGAGCTAGGCGATTTTTCAAGCAATTTGTGTGTGATTCAAGTGTGCAAATATGAAGCTACATGAACCAGAGTGAAGAACCAATTCTATTGCGTCTTTCTTTATTTCTAGTTCAATTGTAGTAGGTATTTTCATATTGTACCTTTCAGATTTATCTAGAAGCAATTGTATTAGGTACTTAGAGTATTCAAGTTAGAGTTAACTTGAAGGTGTCACAACAGTTGAGGCTGTGTGTTACACTGGGATTAGAGTTTAATCCTTAAGTTTACAAGAGTTTTGTAAATGCTGTTTTGGCTCAGTGATTTTAGTGGAAGTTTGGGAAAATCCTACTGAGTAGTAGGTCGTGATTTTTTCACCTTTTGAGCCAAGTGTTTTCCACGTAAAAATCTCTGTGTTCTTTATTCTATGCACACTTAATTCCGCAAACAGTCATAGTAAGTACATTTAGAAGAACCAGGTTCTTCTAGTGCGAAAATTAGGTACCACACAAATCCCCCCCCCATCGTGTGTGGTATTGACATTTAGAACATCAATTGATATCAGAGCAGGTTATCCTTGAAGAGGCTAACACCTTAGGAGAAGATCAACAATGAGTGAACCACCTGGGAACTGGGAAGGGCAATCCACTGATAGGCCTCCACTTTTCAATGGTCAGTACTATTCTTGGTAGAAGAACAAAATGAGAGATCATATTATAGGGGAAGATTATGAACTTTGGGACATAGTCACTGATGGTCCCCTAGCAACCACTAAAAAGAATGCTGAAGGAATTAATGTGCCAAAAACAAGGGCTGATTGTACTGCTGAGGACCTGAGGAAGTGGGAGAAAAATGCTAAGGCCAAGAAGTGGCTTGTATGTGGTCTAGGACCAGACGAGTACAGTAGGATCCAAATCTGTACAACTGCTAAGGAAATATGGGACACTCTACAAGTGGCTCATGAAGGAACGCCTCAAGTGAAAAGATCAAGAGGAACACTTCTGTATTGTCAATATGAGAATTTTACTATGAAGGAAGGAGAAACTATCTAGGAAATGTACACTAGATTCACCACCTTGGCAAATGAACTTGAATCTCTTGGAAGGATTATCCTTGAAGAAGGCAAGGTTGAGAAGATTCTAACAAGAGTTCTTCTACCAGTCACATGGAAAAGCAAAATCACTGCCATTCAGGAATCCAAGAACATTGCTACCCTCAGACTGGATGAACTAATTGGAAATCTAACTACCTATGAAATGAGGAGACAAACCATGACGATGGATACCCCCCAAAAGGAGAGAAGTTTAGCTATCAAGATTGCTGAAGGTGCAGATTTGGAAGATGATGAAATGGCTATGATCACTAGGGATTTTAAGAAGTACCCGATGAGAGGAAAGAGTTCTTCAAGAGATACAAACTTCAACAAAACAAGAGCTCCAGAGAAACATACCAATGAGGGGTGCTACAAGTGTGGTAAGACTAACCACATGATAAAAAACTGCCCTCAATGAGAAATTGAGTGGAAGAAAGAAAGAGCTGAATGAAGGAATAGGAAGAAGGAATAGGTTCAACCAAAGAGAAACAAAGGTTCAACCAAGGCTATAGTTGCTGCTTGGGGAGAAACTTCAGATGAAGACTCAGAAGATGAAGCTGAGGAGGAGCAAACACTAGTGGCCATCGGAGAATCAGATGATGAACAAGAGGTAAGTATTCTTCATCTCAAAGACAAGATTAAATTCTTGTCTAAAGAAAGGCTGGCTGAGCTATTAAAAGACTTCATTGATGAGTCTGAGATAATTAATAATGAGAAGGAAGTTCTGTCTAGGGAATGTGTGATCACACATATCTCACTCTAGAAGAAAATTTGGGAAAAATGAAAGATGAATTATACAGGAAAGATGAATTCATCAAAGTCTTAAAAGAAGATCTAGGAAAGGTAAAACATGAACTAGACAGAACTTGCAAGTGGAAAAAAGCCTCTGATGCTCTCTCCTGATTGCAAGAGCATCACAACAGTAACAAAAGAGGACTTGGCTATGGGACTCAAGCTCCTAAATGGGATCCAAAAAGAAAGTACCTCACTCTTCCTGAAAATAAAATCTGCACACACTGTGGAAAGACTGGCCATTACAAATATGAATGTAATGCAAAAGAAATGGCCAGTCAAAGGAACAAAGTTTTTGTTAAAGAAAAGAATAAGTTGCCTGGATGGGAAAGAAGGAATTTAATTCATCCTTTTGCTTATATAAAGGTACCCAAACTAGTTTGGGTTCCTAAGTCTAACCCCTGAATTCCTTTTGTAGGTCCAAGTGAAAGGGATGAGCCCAATATGGTATATGGATAGTGGCTGCTCAAAACATATGACTGGGGACAAGGACCAGTTCCTTTCATTTTAGGACTTAAAATGAGGTATGTCTCCTTTGGTAATGGAAAGAAAGGTGAGATCATTGGGGTTGGAAAGGTAGTCAAGACTGATTCTCATTCCATAGAGAATGTCTACCTGATAGATGGCTTGAAATATAGCTTAATAAGTGTGTCACAATTGTGTGACAGAGGTAACCTTGTGGCTTTTACCTCCACCAAATTCTTTGTGATTAACCTTATCACTGACAAGATTGTTTTGCAGGGAAAAAAAGTTAACAATATTTACATTGTAGATTTATCCACTCTTTTAGAAAATGAACTCACTTGCCTGAGTGTGTTGGACAATGATCCTCTCCTGTGGCACAAAAGACTTGGTTATGCAAGTCTGAATCAACTTAACAAATTAGTCTCCAAGGACTTGGTTGTAGGTTTACCTAATATCAAGTTCAAGGAAGACAAAGTTTGTGAGTCATGTGCAAGGGGGAGGCAGGTAAGGTCATCCTTCAAATCCACGAAAATGGTAAGTACGTCCAAAACGTTGGAACTGGTTCATATGGATCTATGTGGTCCGATGAGAACCATGAGCAGAGGAGGAAAGAAGTATGTAATGGTGCTAGTTGATGACTATTCTAGATTCACCTGAGTTTTATTTCTAACTTCCAAAGATGAAGCATTTGACATGTTTTCTGCATTTGTTAGGAAGACTCAGAAACAATTAGGAAAATATCTTGCCTCCATTAGGTCTGATAATGGAACTGAGTTTGAAAACTCTAAGTTTGCTGAGTTCTGTGATGAAAATGGCATAGATCACAACTTCTCTACCCCTAGGACTCCACAACAAAATGGAGTAGTTGAAAGGAAAAATAGAACTCTTGAGGATATGGCTAAAACAATGTTACTATCTAGCAAATTGCCTCACAGCTTCTGGGCAGAGGCTGTAAACACTGCATGTTACATCATAAATAGATGCATGACCAGACCTATAGTAGAGAAGACTCTCTATGAGTTACTTAAAGGGAGAAAACCAAGTATATCCCATATTAGGGCATTTGGTTGCAAGTGCTATGTGCACAATAATGGAAAAGACTCCATAGGAAAGTTTGATCCCAGAAGTAATGAGGGAGTATTCTTGGGATATTCTTTACATAGCAAAGCTTATAAAGTTTTTAATAAAAGAACTCTATGTGTAGAAGAAAGTGTGCATGTAGTGTTTGAAGAAACTAACATTCTTTCTGAGAGACAGGAACATGAAGATGGAGCCATTGGACTGGTCAAAGACTTGGCTGAAGCATCAGCTCAAGTCAAAGTGACACCTACAGAAGGAACAAGTGATGGACCAGGTTCTTCCCTACAGGGCAACCTGACAGGGGGAAGAAGTCAAAGAGGAATTGAAATAAACTCCTTGAAGGAACCTGTTCATGAACCTGTTCCTCATCAAATGGCTGAAACATCCAGCAGAAGCTAGTTGGTTGTAAAACCTCACAAGTATCAAAGTTCTCATACCATTGAGAACATTATCACTGATCCAACATCTGGAGTCAAAACCAGATAATAATTAAAGAATCTATGTGCTTTTGATGCTTTATTATCTATCTTTGAACCTAAAAATATTGTTGATGCTTTGCATGATGCATATTGGGTGAATGCAATGCAGGATGAGCTAAACCAGTTTGAAAGAAGTCAAATTTGTCACCTAGTTCCAAGACCCAAGGATATATCACTCATTGGCACTAAATGGGTCTTTAGGAACAAACTTGATGAAGATGGAACTGTCACAAGGAACAAGGCAAGGTTGGTGGTCCAAGGTTATAGCTAAGAGGAAGGAATAGATTATGATGAGACATTTGCTCCAGTTGCAAGACTAGAGGCAATCAGACTTCTCATAGTCTTTACAGCACATATGGAATTCACTCTTCATCAAATGGATGTCAAAAGTGCCTTCCTGAATGGCTACTTGAAGGAAGAAGTGTTTGTGAAACTACCTCCACGGTTTGAAAGCAAAGAATGTCCTGAACATGTGTACAAGCTAGACAAGGCTCTCTATAGACTCAAACAAGCACTAAGAGCATGGTATGAAAGACTGTCAAAATTCCTACTGGAGCATGGGTACAAGAGAGGTAAAATAGATAGTACCTTATTTTTAAGGGAAAAAGGTAAGGACCTTCGTGTTGTACAAATTTATGTTGATGACATAATCTTTGGGGCCACCACTGACAAGCTAAGCAAAGATTTTGCAAGACTAATGGGAAGTGAATTTGAAATAAGCATGATGGGTGAGCTTAACTTCTTCTTAGGATTGCAGATCAAACAAAGCCAAAATGGAACCATGATTCACCAGCAGAAGTATACAAAAGAACTAATCAAGAAGTTCAAAATGGAGTATTCTAAAGAAATAGATACACCTATTGCAACTGCCACTAAATTAGATATTGATGAACATGGTTCATCAGTTGATTAGAAGTTGTATAGGGGTATGATTGGTTCACTTTTGTATCTTACTGCCAGTAGACCTAACATTGTTTTCAGTGTAGGGCTCTCTGCTCGATTTCAAGAAAATCCAAAAGGGTCTCACTTGACTGTTGTCAAGAGGATATTGAGATATCTGAAAGGCACTACTGAATTGTGTCTTTGGTACCCTGGAGGTAGTAATTTCAATCTAGTAAGATATGCTGATGCTGACTATGAAGGTTTCCTAGTGGATAGAAAAAGTACCTCAGGTATGACACACTTTCTTGGTTCATGTCTTGTATCATGGGCTACAAAGAAGCAAAATTCAGTAGCCCTATCTACTGCTGAAGCTGAGTATGTGGCTGCAGCTTCTTGTTGTGCTCAATTACTATGGATTAAACAAAAATTGGTAGATTTTGGAATTGAAGTGGGATGCATACCAATATTTTGTGATAACACTAGTGCTATAAGTATGACAAAGAACCCTCTTCATCATAAAAGGACCAAGCACATAGATGTTAGACACCACTTCTTGAGAGATAATTATGAGAAAGGATTAATCTTAATAGAATTCTGTACTACTGATAAATAAATACTGGCATCTTCCCTAAAGCACTGAATAGGGAAAACTTTGAAAGGAACATGTTGGAATTAGGGATGATTAAGATCACCTAAAAAGGAACCAATTCAGAATGCAATGAAAAAAATGAAAAAAAACATTTTTGGTTAGAAGTTCTGACTTTATGTAAATATCTTAGACTAATTCTTACTCAGTCTCATACTCTAATCAGTATACTCTTATGACGTGTGTTTATATTAATTCATTGATCTCTTACAAAGTCTTTTTTCTATTCTGATATATGAGGCATAATCAAGAGAAGTTCTACTTGAAGAACCTGGTTCATCAGTATCTGCTCATGAGAAAAGGTTAGGTATGTTTCTATACTTTGCACAATTAGAAAAATAAATATTCCAATTATGAGCAGAAGTCCTATTCTAACCAAACTCCTAAAAATTATAACTATTGAGCATTGAACCAGTTTCATTCTCCTAGAATTCTAAATAAAATGGGACTTTTTCCTAAAAACTAGTGTCCTCCATTTATCTCTTAAAGATCGGAGTCCTAATGGGATTAGACTCCTGATTGCCCACTGCAAAAAGACTGCCATTACTGCTCCTAATCATACTCTACACATACTCCTATTTTAGTCCATAACCATCATTTAGTGCTAAACCTCTGATCATACTCTTTCTCTCTAAAAACCTCCAAAATCCCCAAAACATTCCAGAAATCCTTCACCATGACTAATCCTCAAGAAAATCCAGGAACTCCCCCACCTGTATCTCCCAACACATCCTCATCTGCACCCCTTAGCGACAACCCTAAACCCAGACTCCGCCGGCAAAAGATGTTGGCAAGAAAGACTATAGCTACTGGTGTTCTGAGAACGGCTCTAAATGAAAAATTGAGAGCCAGCCAGAAAAATGAGAGCTCTGAAAAGAATCATATGACTCAAGTTCTGAGTCTGAAGCTTTTATTTCTGCAAGCGATGGAGAAAAACGTGTGTCTTCTGGCTCAGACAAGAATCAAGAAAACCCTAGGAAGGTAAATACATGCTATGTTTTTTCTAACGTAGTCAAGAAAGTGGACAATAGGTTTGTGTTGATGGGTTCTGTGAGAGATGTAAATGAGGGAGAGTCAAGTAGAAAGGGAAAGAAAAAGAAAGATACAATTCTTGCCATTTGTGGAGGAATAAGGGAGAGTGGCAACAAGCCAGGGGAAAGTGAATTTGGGGAGGCTGCTGAAGGTCTTGTACACCTGAGTGAACAACAAGATAAACCTAGTTCATCTGTGGAAGAAACCTTGGCTGACATTCTGAAGAAGGTTGGAGCAAGCTATTATCCCAAGAAGCGCAAAGCTTCTTCTCAAAAGGCTCCAATCGGCTCTAAGCCAACAAAGAAGAGCAAGATGTCATCTCCTAAGTCTACTGTCCCTTCAGCACCAAAGGAGAAAGCTACTAGAAGCAGGGTAAAGAAAAGTGAGGCTCAGTTGCAGAAAGCCTTAGAGGCAAGTAAGAAAAAAAAGAAGGAAAAGGGAAAAGCTAAAGTTGTGGAAAGTTCTGTGGCTGTAGAAGAAGATGAGGAAGAGATGGAACTGGTCCATCAGGAAAAAGGTACAACTAAGGAGGTTCCCACTCCTACACTAAAGAGATCCAAGAATTCTACTAAGAAGTCTTTAGAATCTGTATTTGCTGAACCCTCCATGGCAAAAAGAACCAGGTCTGCAGTCAAAGGAAAATAAGTGAAAGTTCCTGAAGAAGAAGAAGCATGGAGTGGAGAGGAAGAAGAAGAGGAATCTAAAAAGGAACAAGACAGATTTGTCCTCTTTGGCAGGAGAAGTATCTTGAAAGGAAGAATTCTGAAAGACCTGGAGGATCCAGGCATGAAAATATTGGTTGATGCCCTGGATGCACAGGGGTGGAAGGACATGGTTCTTCAACTGGATGGCAGGCTGGCAAGAAA